>CACSLK010027752.1:10928095-10938747 GCA_902706635.1 Striga hermonthica | reverse complement strand
TTATGTGGCCTGTGATTATCCGGTGGTCAAGCGTAGAGAAGCAGATAAAACAGATAGCATAATAATGGGTGCTTCTTCCTCTTCAGTTTCAGTCCCCCCACAAAATTCGATCCACGATTTCAACGTCAAGGTTTCATTTTTAACCCTTTTCTCTGCAAGATTTTGTGTTGGGCCTGTGTCGTTTTTGTCTGTGTGTGCGTGGATCCACTTTTTATCCACGATTTAGGTGAATTCCTCTGATGGGTTCTTCTCGTTTTCATGATTTCGAGCAGGACAGTAAAGGCAATGATGTGAATCTGAGTGTTTATAAAGGCAAGGTCTTGCTTGTTGTTAATGTCGCGTCCAAATGGTGAGGGCCCCCCTTTTTGTTCTTCTTCAAAACCCTTTTTTCTTTTTATTTTTTGTTATCTGATACTTGATTATGTGATGATTGTCTGTTAACAGTGGGTTCACGAACTCAAATTATACACAGATGTCTGAGCTTTATTCCAAGTACAAGGATAAAGGTATGATGTTTTTCCTCCTTCGTTTTTGATATTAAATTTGCGTGTATTGTGTTTTGATTCTATTTTCTGCAGTCGATTTTCGATTTCGAGGGAAATTTAGTTATCTGTGAATTTGAGGTTTTTCTGTCTTATTATTGTATGAAATGAAGGGAAAATGCTAAGGTTCCGTTACGGGACGGTACCGTCAGCGTTTTCCACCATTGGATAAGAAAAGTAGGTTATATTGTATGGATAATCTACGATAAGATAACAAACCGTGACGGAACCATTCCGTCAAGGGGACTTTAGCCGTTCCCGGAATGAAGTTTCTTACAGTTCATGCCTGCTTGTGCTGAGGTGCCTTTCTCTGAAAGTGATTTTTATATCTCAGGTTTTGAGATATTGGCCTTCCCGTGCAATCAGTTCTTGTATCAAGAGCCAGGCTCAAGCCAAGAAGCAGAACAATTTGCTTGCACAAGATTCAAAGCTGAGTATCCCATCTTTCAAAAGGTGAATAATTTTATCTTGTGAATAAGTATTTAGGATCGGATATGTTGAGGTTGATGGATGAGGCTTCGTTGTTTTAGTTCTGATACTATCTCTATTAGTCGTACTTTTGTTCTTTTGAAGATATCTTAAGTTGTCTGATACATTAATTTTGGTTGTGATGATACTTTTTTGACTTGCTGAAAATATGGTGAAGTCAAAATTTTGGCTAGAGGCTTTGAGGGGTATATAGAGATATTGATTGAGATCTTCATTTTTTTTTTTTTTGTCTCGGCTGAGAAATGTTAAGCTTTTGTTTCTTGTTAATGTTTATGATTAGTTTGACTAATGTCCAAATAAAATGCAACTATTCGTATGTGATTTTTGAACAACTGGTTTATCTATATGTTTCTTTTGGCTATCATTGTGATAACTATACAGTCGTTGTGATAAACCTTGGGAAGTCGATCCTTGTTTTTTGCCATGAATCTTTCTTGTAAAATGTGTTTTGTATTTGATTCTTTTGACTGTTAAAATTTGTTGCCGATTAAATTTTTTCCACTGTCAGATAAGAGTGAATGGGCCAAATACAGCACCTGTGTATAAGTTCCTTAAGGCAAGTAAAGGTGGTTTTTGCGGGTCTCGCATAAAATGGAACTTCACCAAATTTCTAGTTGACAAAGATGGTCGTGTGATCAAACGTTATGGGACTTCTACCCCACCCTTGGCAATCGAGGTCTCTCTCTCTCTCTCTCTCGCCAGGAAAAAAAGAGCATCTTGTTTAACATAGGAATTAGGTACCCTGCTAAAATACATTGAAAAAATATTCTTAACAATTTGGTTACTCTACATATATAATACCAGCAACTATATCGTGTTTTAGCAAAGAACTTATTAATCCATATACATATGCATATTTGAAAATTTTACAACTGTGAGGCGAGCACTGTAAATTCCACAGTTTTTTGTAATTATTATTCAACTTTGACTAGCCCGACTCATTCACGATTGCAGGGTGATATAAAAAAAGCTCTCGGTGAAGATTGAAAGGCGAGCATTCGGTTTTGTTGTTATATTATGACCTTAAAATTTTATGGTATTGCAAAACTGTAGACAGCAGCAAAAAAAGTTAAAAAATACTTAGATGTGTGTATTCTTTTTCACCCATTTCCCTCCATTTTATAGAGTGCTTGTATTAATGGTTCTTATGGCATTTTTTTTGTGATATGGCATGAAAATCTGGTTGTCTATAATGATGGTAACCCTTTGGAATGGGTTTTTCTTTTTCTTTAAGAAGAAAACGGTGATGGCAACTACTGAATCGAGGGGTTTTTATCCGTCCGATCACTCAGGCGTGTTGATCCAACGGTTTAAAAGAACTCGGACCACTCAGAGAGGGTGAAATTTATTACACTACTAACTTAATTTTACCATTGTATTGGATTGGAATCAGTGATAACAAAATGGTTACTCAATAGAATGAGTGTGAAATAATAAAAATTCATTTCATTTCATTTTATTTTCATGTTTTCAATCTGCTCAGATTTCTCAACACAATTCAAGAAAACCTTGGGAAAAAACTTCCAATTTCCAAGTGAAGGAGTTGCGAGATAAATCAAAAATGTCATTTTATGGGTCATCTTTTCATGTTGGGATGGTTTTTTATTAGTTAAAATTAATCTCATCAAGATGTAATTGAAATTTATAAAACAAAAATCATTTTTATTTATTTCATTTTTTTTTCAACTATCCCACTAATACAACTAAAAAGTTAAATGAATTATTATTATATATTTTTTGAAAAATTATTATTCATTCACTCACATACTTGTAATTACCAGTTACTATTAATTGTTATTTTATTATTTTAATACCATATCATCTTCTATTATTATTGGAGTGTGGGTGAATGCACGAGTGCGACTTTTATGCAACAACACGAAATAAAATGAAGAGTTATTAAACGAAATTTTCCTAAGGAAGCATTTCACTTCTCTCATAACTCTTTTACTGCAAATGGCCTCATGCACGTAAAGTAATACATATTTACTAGACTAACTTCGTTCTAATCCTATTGTCCCTACATTCGACTTCTCTAATTACTTTTTTTTACCAACATGTCGACTTAAGAACTTAGAATGGATCGCTAGCTCAACAGGCATACGACCACTTCTCCCCAGTGTCGTGAGTAAAACATAATGTTTACCTTTAAATCTCTCTCTCTCTCTCTCTCTCTCTCTCTCTCTCTCTCTCTCTCTCTCTCTCTATTATACAAAAACGAATACTTCTAATATATTATCTTCTTTTGATAGCGAGTCTTCAAAATCTTCACCAAGGAAGTTTTCTTCGTTCTCTAGTCTTCAAAATCCTCTCTCGATCGCCTTTTCATCCATGCCGATATCCTTCCATGTGTGCTTCCAATATAAGAAAACAAATCTAGATAAAACCTAGCCCAATATACAACAATTAACTAAACGATAAATAAGTCAATATTTCCTTCATTTTGTCTTGTTTTCTTTCTAAATGAACTATACATATATTACCACATAAACAAAGAGTTATTCTATTTGATCCAATTCAAATTCCTAACAACTATAATTATTTCACATTCATTCATAATCTTGGATCTATCTTAATTTTTCAAAAAAAAAAATTTCAGTTTTCCTTCTCATATTCCAGATTAAACAATTGTTTTTGTAAAACATCTTGTATCAAATCTCAGCCATAAATAGCCCATCTTGTATTTGACAATGATATTTGAATACTAAAATGTACTTAATAAAGAACATTACGGTTTTGTTGTGAAGCCAACAGTTGGTTCAATAGTGGAACCAACATTCTATATACAACAAGTAAATTTACTATATTATATGTTTACTTAAATAACATTAGTATAATTTTATTAATGTGATAAGTTTATTTGTTGTATATAACAGGTTGGCTCTACTATAAAGCCAAGTGTTGACTTCACAGCAAAATCGAAGAACATTGATAATACTCATCTTTATGCGCCTTACTATTTAGAGAAATGACTTTCAGATAAAGTGATAAGGTTAGGAAGCTTTCCATGCCTCACTTTACCGGAACATGGTCCATAGTCTAGCACGTGGGAGTAGGCCATATTGCTATCCGGGCCCATTAGTTCCACGGCCCAACCCTCAGTCGGAGTCATCTTTACCTAAATCTTGGGTCAAAGCCACACTCGTGTCAGGTAAATGGGTCACGGTTTAGGCCCATTGATAAACAAACACGAAATGTAAAATATTTTATGCCCTTCACAAACAAATCTCTTTTTCCATGTACGATTATCGATTTTCTTTTATTTAAATATTGTATACTATGCATATAAATGTATCTGCTCAAAATGAGTTTTTTTTGGTTAACCAGAGTAAAATTTTCAATAAAAGTAGTATGATTAGTTATTAGTGAGATTTTGTATTTATATTTAAAATAATTCGTCCTTCTCATATAAGGCACTAATCTCTTTTTAACGTCTAATTAGATCGGGAAATTATTCAAATTAAGAACAGAAGCGGGTTGCTTTTTCTTTCTAATAATTAATTGAAGCCCTAGGGCCCCTATCCATTTATTCATTCGACACAACTTTCTTTTGTTCTTAAGATAAAATAAGTAGAATTGATTTGATGTAAAAGTAAGAGATATATGATGTGAAGTGATGAGTAGTTAAAATTATGTAAGTGGTAAAAAGTAAATTAAAGTTGATGTGATGTATAAGAATGATTGGTTGATATTACTTAGTTATATTGATAATATTGAAGATTGTGGAGTTGTGTCAAAATTGAGTTAGATTTTGAGTATGAATTGAGATTTTTCATATACAAACACGCCCTAAGGTTTTGATAGTTTTTAGATGAATTTCAAACTTGTAGCTTATGATTGTGAAACTAATTGATATATTAAAAGTATCTGTTAAAATTAGTTGATGAGTTAGTTGAAATAGATTTTTTTTTAAGAACTATCTAACCGATAGCAAGTTTTTTAGATAAACCTATATTTTTATAAAATCTCGTCCTTCCATTTAGACTTACTTAAATACAATAAGCTTATAAGTTAACTAAATAAGCGTAGTTTTATTTTTGTTATTTGTTCCTGCATTATTGTTTTATTTATAGCTATTTGTGAATTATTTATGTATGTTTTTATTTTGAATGTCGTATTTTTTTATAAAGATTATGAAAAAAAAGAAAAAGCGTAGCAAAGATACAAATTGAGCAATATTTGATCTCCGAATAAAGATGGTTAGAGATGCATTTTAAATTAAATTATGCCAATTGTAATTAGCATGCAATAATAATCCAACAATTGTAATTAGCATGCAATAACTAACATCACTTCAAATTATCACTCTTATATTTTTACATCAAATTAATTTTAATTTTTTTATTTTAAATATCATTTTAATATATCCACTAACAACTAATTATACCATATTTTTAAAATTAACTAAACTAAACCAAAAAATCCAAACAAGACCACATATTTCTACGAACAAACATGCTCTAAGTTGCTTAAAAAAAGAAGAAGATAAATATGGAATGACTTATCAGAACTTGGGCTTTTCAGGGCCGGCAAAGATGAGTGGGCGGGCCTGTCTGGAAAGGAAATTAATCGTTCTGTGCACGTGATTAAGGTGATCCTAAATGCACGACAATTGATAGTTCCTTGTCAAATCATGGGCTGTGGCCCATTCAAGGGGTTATGTGGTTAGAAACTACCTCTTGAAAACTTTTGTGCTGTATGTATTTTTTATGCCATAAAATGAAATGATTTTAGAGGTAGGTTTGTTTGGAATTTTTAAAGACTTTCTAAAATTATAGAGATATTAGTGGATTATTTCTTTTTTTTTTTTTAAGATTTTTAAAAGTTTCAAAATATTCATTTGACATTTTAAAATGTCAATCGAGCAAACGAGTCGAGCAAACGAGTCGAGCCACGAACATCATTTCAAGAGGTTCGTAAGCTCGACCAACCGCTCAACTTTTTATTTGTACATAAATAACCTAAATAGTTTAATGATCAATATTAAAACTCTAAGGCTAAAATTGTCCATTTCGATTAAAAATAGTACATTTATATTTAAAAAATTATTTTTTTAATATTTCGAGCTTAACTCGAGTCATATCGAGCATTGAGTCGAGCTCGAGCATTCTTATTTTCTTCACGGGTCGAGTCGAAAGCATTTTACATCAGTCGTCGAGCTTGAACAGTAAAGAAAAAAGTTCGATCTGCTCGACAAATTCACTACTCGACTCAGACTCGTTTGCAACTCTCCAATCACATGAGTGATTTCAGTTCCTTAATAATTGTAGAAAGATGCCCAATAATTTGTCACAAATATTGCCAATTACCAAAATTCAAAACCTTCTGCAATATCCAAAAATAAAACTATACTACTTTTGTGACAAAAAAATACCTTATCTTTTTAGGCTAGAGGGGGAACAACATGTCCCTCAACAAGTAATAAGTTGATAATGAGTCATTTTCTAGTAGGGCAGGCAACCATACAAATCAATCAAATTTTGCTCTCTCAATCTCAGCATTTATTTATTTATTTATTTATTTTCCCACTGATATTAATAAATGCATCTTATAAATTAATAATAATAATAATAATATTAGAAAAAAAAATTATGAAATTAAAAATGTCCCTACAAACCATGGCCATAAGTTTCCAAACACCACAAAATTCAATTTGCATATCTCCAATCATCATACTATATAAAGGCATGAATGTCTTATAACAATACATCAACAATTAACAAGGAAGAAGAAAAACAATCTTCATTGGATTTTTTTTTTCTCCAACTCCTTTAACCAACAAAGCTAAATTATTCACAAATGGCAACAAGTTCGATTTTTCCGGTTAGAAGTCTAAAACAAAGGTCGATCCAACGTTGTTCTAAGCAAATACGAGAACAAAAAGCTCGATTCTACATAATATGGCGATGCACCGTGTTGCTCTTGTGCTGGCAAGACTGATAATTCTCTTACAACATGGTTTGTTATTACAAGATTGTAGTTTTTAGACATACAAAAAAAAAATCATACTTAGGTGTTGTAGTTTGTTTTGTTCTTGTTACCCCTTTTTTTTTTATTTTTTTTGGGATTTTAACTTTTAAAGGGGTGAGATTATGTCATCTTCATCTGTATATAGTAGTGAGCTAAAGGGAGGCCTAAGTGGGCACTTTTGTAAATTAACAGTGTTGAATATCCTGAAGCTTGACTGAAATATTTTATTGAATGCTATTTTATTAGAATCTATTTTCTGGAACTCTTGCTGAAAACACAGAATGCGTTTGATAAAGTACCATAAATTAAAGTGTATGTTATTCTATTCAAACAAAGTTAAATTTGGTAAGATAGAGATTTTTTAAAGAGTTCGAGCTTATATAAAAAAATTCTTTAAACGTAATGTTCCAACTAAGTATATACTGTAAGAAAAAATTGGTTTTGTATCGATTTAACGAATCTATTTTTCGTAAGTAGAATACTTAGAAAAGTCTCAAAACCTTTTTAAGGTGAATGAGAAATTAATTCTAAGTGTTGTATTTTAATTAATTGAGTTTAAACAACTCAAAAGGTTGTAGGGTTCACAAACATTATATTTTAATAAATGTTTGGATAAACGAAACGAGCCATAAATATGCATTATGTATGCTAGAATTGTAGAGGGGCTCGTTGGGGACAAGTAGGAAAAAACGGAACTCGATTCTGAGTCCGTATGAGCTCGTACGAGCCCGCGGCGCACGGGCGCGCAACTGGCTGCGGAAATCGAAGGGTTGCAACCCTTGGTGACCATAAGGTATCTTTTTGGCCACTAGATACATCCGTTCTTGTTCGGGCACGTCCCAAAAGGTGTCTTTTGACACTTAAACCTCTTAGAGGTGTCTCCTTACATCTATAAATACCCACTAACATGAAATCATTCATGATATCAAATAATTCCACAACCTTTGCATCTTTTTTACAAAGTTCATATTCATCTTGTGTTCTTTGTGTTCTTTCCTATCTTGAGAGTTCCGAAACTTAAGTATTGTTCGCCGAAGGTTTGTGTATTTGAGTTACCACTATACACAAATCAACAGTCGTTGTATCTTGGAGGCGTTAGCCGTGAACCATGGGTAATATACGGGACTATTTCGTCTTAAGGAAAGCGTATCTTACGTGCCTCGACTTTGTTCGTTTTACCAAAATTCCTTCTATTTCTTAAAGCCATTTTCTTGAAATTCACATACAAAACAATAATTATAAACTACATATACATCAAATTTACAACTGCGGAAGCCACAAAAATATATTTGTTTTTTCATTTCTAGACAAAACAACCAAGAATGCAAAACGCTTTTAAGCCAATTATTCATAAAACAAAATTTCTAGAAAATAAAATTTCTTTGAACACAAAAAAAAAAGGCCAGTAGATGTATTTGCAAGTAAAAATGATTGATTGAGATGGAATTAAAAAAAAAAACAACGGGATAAAATCATCACTTGGTCGAGAACTCGACATTATAAAGCTCTTTGAGGGGTCAGCGGCGACATCCTCCATGATCTTCTTATAAGAAGTTATAAAATGAATTCGAATGCAACTGTATTTGGTGCAAAGAAAAGAGGGAATCAAGTGTAAAGAGTGTCCATTATGGTCATTCGAAAAACGTCACGTGTCAATTTTAGAATGCCTCACATTTTTTCTTATATGTATAGAATTGGTAAAAGTTATCATCTCTAAATCTTATTAGTTACCAATTAACTAACTTAATAGCTATTAACTAATGCATCATTAGGTCAGTGTTTTTCAACCCGGACCGGCCCGGCGGGTCGACCCGGGACCCGGTCGACCCGAAGCCAGAATCGGTCCGGGTGTGCTAATTAGACCGGATAACAAATGAACCGGTCAAACCCGGTCAAAACCCGGTCAACCCGGCCTTGACCCGGTCAACCCGGGGCATTGACACGGCCGGGTCAACCCGGTTGACCTGGTCCCTACATATATTTTAAATTTTTTATTTTTTTTTTAATTTTTTTAAAAATAAAACTATGTATATATATTTATATGGTAAATATTTATTATTAAAAAAATATTATTATCACTTTAATATACAAATTTTACATACAAAACATTTAATTTTGTTATTTTATGTATATTTATATGACAAAATACTATATATATATATATATAATTTTAAAAATTTTATAATTAATTATCCGGTTCAACAATTGACTCGGTGACCCGGCGGTTGAACCGGTGACCCGGTGACCCGGAGACCTTCCCGGGTCAATCACCGGGCCGGGTTTAAAAACTATGCATTTACCTAACGTACCCACAGACAAAAAAGAAAAACTCGTCCGTAATTATAATGCTCTCTTACCTACGGTGAACACATGTTAATATATCTACCGCTTATGTGGCATGCACACATTGATGATGTAGTATTTTTAAAAATATTAACATTACCAATGTGTGCGCCGTGAGTGAGAGCATTAATGATTATATTTATGCAATTGTTTTCATTCAAACATTAAAAAGCTCATTATGGGCTCATTTGAATAATGAAGGGGAAAAAAAATTCTTTCAAAATTTTTGCCAATAACAAATACAAAAGACATTTAACATAAATATATATACACAATGCATCTAAATAAATCTAATTTTTGTAGATGTGTGCATAATAATATCTAGTATTGCAAAATTTTCATACTACACAACCTTGTTAACTGTATATACTAAAAAACATAATCTGAATACATTGTAAAACTTAAGAACAGCTATATTTATAGAACTTACCCATGCACTTAGAAAACTTAACACACTATAATTCTAAACCTCATTATGCATCTCTCAAGGAAAGCAAAAAAGCTCATTTTTTTCTTCATTCTAGACATAGATTTATTAGTCCACAAATTCATCTTCATCATCACTGTACATATCATTAGTCATTTAGTCATATAATGTCTTGAATCGTCTTCGTGACCTGTCCGATTTTACCTGGAACACCCTAACAAAAGATCCAATAGACATGAACGAAAAAAGGTGAGATCACAAGTAGAATGTAGAATTTGCTGATACAAAATATGCGATTTTTTCCACCTGATAATCAATTTTATTGTATATATGTAATCAATTATCTCATTAGATTTAGAATCCATTTAACTTCCCAAAAAGTAACCGGATAGTTTTAAGTCGAGGTGAAAATTTGACTGGTTAATAAGAAATTAGATAAAGAAGCTCACCGTTGATGGCTTTTGAGCAGTAATCCTACGATTTGCGGGTGCACGGGCAACCGATGAAGCTGCAGCTGCCGCAACCACTCGAATCCTACAATTGTCACCAAGCAATTCACTTTTAAGTTTTCTTTTTTTTTTTTAAAGGATAAAATAAATAATCTTTCTGAAAAAAAGGAGGAGAAATTATCAAATTATAGCACCTTTTATGTACATCAACATATACGTCTGTCTCGTCAACAATTTCCTCCTGTATCAAAAGACATGGTAAGTAATATAAATTGTATTTACCCGTTAAGTTTGCATAATTACAATCATACCTATAACTATTCATCATAACCATGAATGCTTCCATCTATTCTGTATTACTTTTTTTTAAACAATATTCAATCTTGATTAGGATAGTCGAGTAAGTTCAGAAGAAGAATGTGGTTTTCTTTT
>CACSLK010027752.1:10868427-10895608 GCA_902706635.1 Striga hermonthica | reverse complement strand
GGATGAAAAAGCTAGCTTATATGTAGTAAAATTAGCTAATAAGTTGACTGAAATAAAAATTTCAACAGGTTTATTTGTAAAGTAATTCAATGAAAAATTTATGTAATAAGCTAGAGCATTTAAAAAAAGTTCACCAAGTTTATTTGAATAGAAAACGAGTAATGAAATAAAGTTTATGAGATAATCTCAAACTTTTTAATAAAGTTCACAAAGTTTATTTGAATACAGAACGCTAACTAATAAGCTTAAGTTAACTTATTATAGAATTAATTTCAATGCGCTTGTAAACACTGGGATAAAACACTGGGATAATGAATTAAAGTAAAAATTAAGAAGGCTATTAAGAAGGCTCTTAAGAATGCTATATAAATTAAAAGCAATTGAAAATCACTGAAATTACCATTCTCAGTGGCTTAGAATTTGTTTAAAAAATATTTAATTAGATTTGTAGTTTTATATTAAATGCCAATTTTATTTAATATGTTAAATTTTTATATCCAAAACAAATACGAGTTACTGTCGTATTAGTATCAACTTAAGATGGTTAGAATCTAAAATATCCAAGAGTATACAAGCATTTTCTCTACAAGTATAAAAATATACTTATAGAACATGTAGAAGAAAATCATAAACATGTGCATATTCATTTAAAAAATGTCTTCTTATTTTCTAGATATAATCATAACAAATATACTAAATATTTGCAATATTATATTTATAATACTATGTAAATTATTTTTTAATTATATATTTGTAATAGAAACAATAGAGAATATTTAGAGAATACTTATTTGGTACAAAATCTAATAACATCACATGGTTTGATGGAGATGATATTAAAGTTATAGAGTTACTATTTTGGTACAAATACGACATCGAAATAGTGCAAACAGTTGGAGATATCACATTTCCATTCAAATGATTGTTTAAAAATTTGCAAGCTTTTTAATGTATAGCTCATCTCACTAAACACTTGTGGAAAATCTTTGCAAATGCAAACTGTTTGTTGAGTAGAATGATTTCAGCAAAGTATATTTAGAATGGAAGATATGAGAAGAACAAAAATATTAACTCCTGGGTTTGGAAAGTTTGGTAAATGCTGAAAAATTCTAAGGGCAGGGCTTTAATTAGGAACAACAGTGGATTGGGATTCTATCAAACCCACCATTTAAGTTAACAGGCAGTGATGAGGACCATTCGGATTTATGAAAATGGGTATAAAAATGGCGGAATGTGGAAAAAACAGAGAAAGAGTCTTGGAAAAAAAATATGTACTTCAGATGGGAATTGCAACTTATGTTGCACGAACTAAGTTGAGGATGGGAAAGTATATTTGCTGAATCCTTGTTGCTGGACCCACACTATTGATGCTGCTATATATGGGTACGACTGTATCAGTTCCTCGTAAAAGATATCATTCTTGAAAATGTTGTTGCTTTAGATTCGTGCATGGGCTTAATGCAGCATATGACTGGATAGTGGATGCTTCCGAACATGTAAATTTTCAAGAAGCTGAACAATGAAATAAGAGCTTTAGCATTTCAGAAACGAAAATGGACCGCTAGCCTTTTAGGTTTATTTGTTCAACTATTTGAAATATGATCCATGATGATAGTACAAGTGTTCATGTGCATAACTGGTTTCGTCACAGCAGCCATGCTAGTGAAAGTTGGTATTTGAATGTCATTCCGAAAGTCAGGGGCGGATCCAGAAAAATATATTGGGGGGACTAAAATAATTTTCGATAAAGACATAGAGTTAACAACAACAAAGATATAAAGTTGCAATATTGGAATATAAAAAATATTGTGCTAAAAAAAATACAAACCTTTCAAACTTCACTACAACTAGAATTGTGCTCGACGTTCTCTCAAGTCACGAAACTCATCAATGATTGACTCAGTACAAATAGATCTTGCAATTTCTCTTTCGACGAAGATAGTCAAAGAATAGCTTCCGTTGGAATAGTTCCAACAGAAATTTCAACAGAAATATTCCGTTGGAATGTGTTTTTCATTGAAATTTTAGATGGAATTTAATGATTCCAATGGCTTTTTACCATAGGAATTTCTGTTGGAATATGCAAATCTCGTTGGAATTTTTTTCCCACCCCCATTGGAAAATCCACCGTTGGAATCGTCAAAAATCCCAACAGAAATTTCAATGGAAAACCCATTCTAACGGAATATTTTCGTTGGTATCCATTGAAAAATTCCAACAGAAATAATAATATTGAAATATCTATTAATGTGATTTTTTTTTTCGTTTGCCTCTCCCCCGTTTGCCGCTCGTCCTTAAACGCCTCTGTCTTCTCAATTTTGTGTGCAGGATCCCATCCCTTTTTTATCTTTATGATGTTGAATTAATTAATAATATAATAATGTAAACAACAATTAACTAACTTATTTATTATATTATATATACATTTTAAAGCAAAAGAGAGAAAGAAAGAGCGAAGGTGCAGAATCCTATCTCTTTTTTTTATCTTTTATGATGTTAAGTTAATTATTAATTTAATAATGTAAAGAACAATTAACTAACTTAATTTATTATATTATATATACTTATTAAAGAAAAAAGAGAGAAAGAAAGGGCAGAGACGTGTACGTGTGGTCGTGTGCAACTCAGATTTTGTTCCCATCTACTGCATTAGTTACTTAAATTTATATTTTAAGGGGGGCAAATTACATAAATATACATAAAACTATATATAATACATACATAGTACTATATTAAAAAAAAAAAGTTTGGGGGGGACCATGGCCCCCCCACCCATATATTTACATCCGCCTCTGCCGAAAGTGGCATGTTTTTATGATATTTGAATGTCATACACTCATACCCTTGTTCTGATGATTACTTTCAAGCAATGTTAATCCTTGTGGAAAAGAAGTGTCCTAATTTCCTATATCGCTTTGAATCCTTCGAGACACACACGCACACACACATGGAACAAATGATACAATTTCCAGTATATTCTAAGCCCCAAAACTCAACAAACAACCCTGTCCTCATCGTGCTGTTCCTCTTTTAGTCCTCTGTTTTACACCTAACCCGAAAAAACACGAAAATCTTCTGAAACCCAATTGCAGACTCAATATAAGGCAACCAGCAAGACCTATACCCATACTCAACCAAACCCTCGAGACATGAACCGAGCAATGATCCTCCACCTGCTGTCTTCCCTAATTCTTCTCGTGCTCCAACCGAAACCCACGGTCCAAAACAAGTTGCTGAGGGTTCACCGCAACCCCCGCTCTGTGAGGCAGCTCACGACTACACGGTTGTGGTCAGCGGTGCCTGTGAGGTTACTTTCCAGTGTGGGTCGAGGTTGGCTGGAATCTGATTGTTGTTATTGTTATTGTTGTTGCTGGTAAAGCCAACAGGAAGTGGAGTTTGTCTTGGGTTATTATTATTATTATTATTATTATTATTATTATTATTATTATTATTATTATTAATGTTTTAAAACTATTTTCTTGTAGTGAACTACAATTGTTTATAAGATTTTAAAGTTTTTTTATTATACTATTAAAACTATTTACTACTTGTTTCTAAAAAAAATTGTTTCATGAAATATAAAATTATAATAATAATAATATCATTCATAAAACCTAATTAAGTAATCATGTATAAATCCTATGTCATTCATATTTTGTCTTTCACATTAATACACCCTATTAAGTGTAATCATGTATTTTTTGCTATTATATTATATAATAATTAATGCTATTACCAACTCATAATATTTCACACTAAATATAAATTACATAAGTATAAATAATTTTATTGTTTTAAATTATTATTATTATTGTTATTATTATTATTATAGTAGTCAATGCTATTTTGTTTTTGATATTATATTATATAATAATTAATGCTATTAATTTTTTTACATGATTACAAAATATGAATGACAAATTTTGTAACATCTTTTGGAGAGAAATAAATGAGGTTTTATTAATTAAGTTTTATTTATGAGGTTTTATTTAATGATTAGCTAGCAATTATATATATATATAGATCAAAAGAAAAATGAAATATAGCCATATTTTTTTTAAAAATATAAAATATTGTAAATACCTAATTGCCCTTTGATACAACTAGTAGATATCATGTGCATATGTACATATATACATAAAATATTAGTAAGTAATATTTGAGAATTTAATATTAAAATTCTCAAAAAATTGATTATTAGGAAAAATAAATTAACGATTTTATTGTTATGAAAAACTGTTCATTATCATTAGATAATAACAGTTTGATTATCATTATTAATATTATTATTATTAAAAAATAATTGTTTATAAGCTTCTAAAATTGTTTGACTATGTTATTAAAATAATTTAATAATTGTTTTTAAAGAAATTCTTTCATGAGATACAAAAGAAAAAGAAAATGTTGATGTTAATATAAATAACTTGAAACAATTGTTTATAATTATTTAATTTATATTTATTGTAAATTATTATTAGTTGGTATTAGCAATAATTATTATATAATATAATAGAAAAATACATAATTACACTTGATAGGATGTGTTAATGTGAGAAGTAAAAAAATATTAATGATAAATTTTGTAACAGAAATAGAGGAAAAATTTTAGAGGTGTTATTCAACAGGTAAAATTAAATGCTAAGCTAACAATTCTATATATATATATATATATTACTAAAAAAATTATTTATAAGATTCTAAAGTTGTTTAACTATGCTATTAAAATAATTTACAAATTGTTTTTAAAGAAATTTTTTATGAGATACAAAAGAAAAAGATAATATTGATGTTAAAATACATAACATGAAAACAATTGTTTATAATTATGTAATTTATATTTATTGTGAATTATTATTAGTTGGTATTAGCAATAATTATTATATAATATAATAAAAATATACATGATTACACTCATTAAGATGTATTAATGTGAGAAGTAAAAAATATTAAAAACAAATTTTGTAACCGAAAATGAAGGGAAAATTTTAAAGGTTTTATTAAATATTTTATTAAATGCTACATGCCAGTAATTATATATATATAGATTTTTTTCATTTTTCCCCTTTTTCATTCACTAGACGGCCTCTTTTCCCAATTATCTCACGATACAAGCGAAAATTTGGAGAGAGCTCGGCGGCGACTTCTAGTGCTGCTCGACGATTTCTCGGCGACTCATTCTACTGTTGCTCCGCGATTCATTCACGAGTGTTGTTCCTCGTCCACCGATTGAGGCCCTGCTCTTTTCCCATAGTTTCTGCTGCTCTTCTCCCATAGTCTTCCCCGGCGTCGCTGCTCTTCTCCCACAGTCCATCGTAATCCGCTGCTCTTCTCCGACAGTCCATCGGAATCCGCTGCTCTTCCCAAGGTACGGTTCTTCAATTGCGATTTTTTAGGGTTTTTTAGGCTATTGTGTGATAATTTCCTATTGACAAAAAAATAAGGGATGTAAATGCATTTTTAGGGTGTATATTGCATAATCAAGTGAACCATAGAACCCAAAAAAAAAAAAAAAAAAAAGAAACAAAGAAAGAGCAGGGTTAATTACACTATACGCCTAAATTACATATTGCATCCATATATATTTTTGCTGTTTTCAGGCTTTTGGGGTGGTGGACCTTTCAAAAGTATACCATCCAAAAGGCTTCCTCAGTGAAGTTTTATATTTTCAAATGACTTTCTTGATGGTTTAGGTCAATTGCTTGATTATATGTGAAGGAATTAGAGAGATGAGAGATGTAAAATTTGCTTTTATTTGCTTCTGTTCGGAGAAACTTTTGAAGGGTCTGATTGCCAAGTTTTGGTTTTTCTCTTTTTTAGTTTTTTTTTTTTCAAGCAGAGCAAACAAATTGTCGCACTAAATGTATTGTTCAAGGATCAGCTGAAAGCACCTCTGGTTGAGCATCAGCTTCGGCGTGAAATGGAAATACAGAACCATCTTTGACTTTTGAACATATTACGACTCTATGGTTACTTTTACGATCAGGTATGAGGGTTTTCTTTTTAGTTAAGGAGTTTGAAACCAAATGCTGCTGTCTGGACTAACTGTATATCACATTAACTGCAGAAAAGAGTTTATTTGATTCTGGAATATGCTGCAAAGGGCGAACTCTACAAACAACTACAAGAAAGCAAATATTTCAGTGAAAGACGTGCTGCTACAGTACGTCTATCTAACTCTAGCCTATTACTAATTCGTTTGTATCTTGTTGCTTTCAGTTAATATTATGGAATGTATTTTGAGTCTGTAAATACTTATATGGTTAGCATATGATAGATTTTGGCTTCTTGAAGATTTGATCTGCTTGCTGACAAGAGCTATTATAATGGCTTCTATTTGTCTTTTGGAACACGAAACAGTATATTGCATCATTAGCTCGGGCACTTATATATTGTCATGGGAAGCATGTGATACATCGAGACATCAAGCCGGAGAACCTTCTTGTTGGGGCACATGTTAGTTTTTGTTTCGGCTTTTTAATTGTTTAGTTATTAAATTATGTGGTGTGACCTTTTTCTGATCTTCATGTGGTGCCTTTCGATTATTGCCATGGTGAACTCAAAATTGTAGATTTTGGTTGGTCAGTGCACACTTTTAATCGCAGGCGAACAATGTGTGACACTCTTGATTACCTACCACCTGAGATGGGTAAGTATGCGACCTTTGATGCTTTCTCCAGAAGGAAAGTGTCTTATCTTTCAAAATTTGAACACCCTCATTTTAAAGACTCCTTTATTATTATCATTATTATTTTATTTCTGAACAAGTTTGTAATGTTAATTTTTATAGTGAAGAGTGTGGAGCATGACGCAAACGTTGACATATGGAGCCTTGGTGTCCTGTGCTATGGATTTCTCTAACCAATGCACCCTTTTGAAGCAAAGAAGCATTCAGACACATACAGAATGTAGATGGGGTGTTATATATAACTTTTCACCTACAAATTAGTCGAATTTTTCCAAAGACATGGAATATTTTGTGGGCTTGATTCTATGTCCAAATTTGACGTACAATCTGGAAATGTTCTTTCTCCGCGGGATTAATCTCTTCAGCAGCAAAGAATCTTATAAGCCAGGTATAATGCCTAGTTACTCACACGATATGGCAACTTTTGAAGCTTGGTCTAGTTCATTTTTGCTGTCTGGATTTTATTTTTATTTTGCTTTTTTTTCTTTTGGTGCAACAGATGCTGGTAAAGGATTCTTCGCGACGTTTGCCTCTGCACAAAGTACTCAAGCATCCATGGATGTACAAAACACCGATCCCTCTTGCATTTATAAGAGTTGATTTGATGATGCTCTTTAACTTTGAACCAAGTATCTGAGAGTCCATGGTTGCTAATAATCAGTTAGGGGTGAGCATCGGTGCAGTTTGGTGAAAAACCGCACCGAAAGGAAAAAACCGAAAACCGAAAATTTACATTTTACCAAACCGAACCGCACCGAACCTCACAGTTGATGTTGTGTATCAATTAGAATGATATTATTGTTGTTATTGCAAATAAGAAAAGGAGAAGGAATTTTTGGAACTATAGAGCATTGACTAATTGATGACTGTGTAGTGCTTTCTGTTGTGAAAGTATTTCTTATATTCTTTCTTATACAGATTCGATATTTCACATTCTTTTTTGCTACTCTGAGTGTTAGTTAACTGGTTTATCAAGTGTTATTAACTATTGCTGAAATTGCTGAAATTGCTGAAACTTCTTTCAAATGCATGTATGTTGAGCGCATGCTTAAAGAGGTTTTCCAAATAAATCGAGTGACCGAGTAATCAAAGACTATAGGCGGAAGATGGCATTAGCTATAGTTAAATGATTGATTAAATATTTGTTAAGTTAAAATTAGTTTTTTTAACTAGTAGATATCCTGTGCACATGCACAAAAGTACATAAAATATTATAAGTAATATTTGAGAATTTAATATTAAAATTCTAAATAATGAACATATTACATTTAAAAAATTTGATCATTAGGAAAAATAAACTAACGATGAACAATTGTTTATTATCATTAGATAATAACAGTTTGATTATTATTATTATTATTAAAAAATAATTGTTTATAAGATTCTAAAGTTGTTTGACTATGCTACTAAAATAATTTCCTAATTGTTTTTAAAGAATTTTTTTCATGAGATACAAAAGAAAAAAATAATATTGATGTTAATGATGTTAATATAGATTACATTTGAAAGAATTCTTTGTAATTATGCAATTTATATTCATTGTGAATTATTATTATTTGGTATTAGAAATAACTATTATTTAATATATTAAAAAAATTCATGATTACACTTAATAGGATGTATTAATGTGAGAAGTAAAAAATATAATGATAAATTTTGTAACTGAAAATGGAGGGAGAATTTTAGAGGTTCTATTAAATGTTATATGCCAACAATTATATATATATATATATAGATAAGTTTGATTTGGGAATAAAGACAATTGATTATTGTGATAAATGTATTAATGTTTATTAGTCAGTTCAAATTTTATAGTAATAAATGTATTAAGATAAATTTGTGTAGGATATTTGTGTATTCAATGATGATATTTTTATTCAATGATGCATTAGTTAGTTCAAATTTTTATTAGTCAATTCGTTGGAGTAAGAGGCTGGTTAATATTGTGCATACAATGATGATATTTTTATTGTGTATGATATTTTTTTATCATTATAACATTTTTCTCTCTTTTTTTTTAGGTTGAGGTTGAAAATAAGAGTTGGTGAAGTATTGATTTAATGTATAGAGTGAATTTCTAACAATTTTTATATTTGTAATTTTGGTTATACGGGACAATTTTTCTTCATCATTATTTATTATGGTATATTATTAATTTTAAAGAGTAATATCAAAATCAGTTTTATTTACTAAATACATAATATCAATAAAGTATTAAGAATAATATCTAAAATACTATTTGAGAATCAATTTTCAATTTGATGAAGTTTTATTGATTATTGGGTTAATTATGCATTTATTATTAAAAACAAATGAATTAAAAGGTGGATATAAAGTAGAAACAAAATTGTAACGGTTTGTATTAATGAGATTTGATAAAGAAACAAAAAAGTCAAAGGTAACTGATTTAGGCGGGAAAATGATTGAGGTTTTATTAAATGTTCTATTTAATGCATCTGCCAGCAATTATATATATATAGATAATAGATAGTAGGTATTGTGAACATGGCAGACACATTTCGCAGATCTGCTTCACAAGAGATACGTCATTTTTCCACCTCTCCGTTATCACCGGCCATTAAAAAGTGAAATCGGTAGTCGTACATGTTTCTATCTCTACAAACAATGTCATGAACTCTATTATGAAAGCTTCATATGATGAAATCCTAAGATAGAAAAAATTTCTCTGTCTCACCATTTTTGTACATATTCTCATCCCAAAAGCCAATGCGAACTATACCAAAGTCCATCTGAAAAAAATAAGTAAATCAAAAACAAAATCTTAGTACAAATACTTTTTTCAACTTTATTTTTACCTTCAAATGTGTTTGGACAAAAATATATGAATACAAGACACAATTTCTTGAACAAGAAGAAATTTATTCTTAAAGAAACAGTTTCTTCTTGTTAATTGAGCAAGAAACATGTTTCTTCTTGTTCAAGAAACGGGTTTCTTCAGCAAGAAACCCGTTTCTGTTTCTTGAAAAAGAAATAGGTTTCTTGAGCAAGAAACTTGTTTCTTGATAAAAAAAAACCCGTTTCTTGAGTTTCTTGCTCAAGAAACCTGTTTCTTGAGCAAGAAACCTGTTTCTTGAGCATCAAATAGGTTTCTTGCTCAAGAAACTGCGTGTTGAACAAGAATAAATTGTTTCTTGTCCTTTCTTGTTCAAGAAACTGTTTTTTGTTCAATAAATTATTTATTCTTCAACAACCGATTACTTCAACTCCTAAAACTCCAAAAAACGGCCCAAGAAACGTTACTGCAAAACACAACCCCTCTTTTTCAAGCACAAAAACTCAATTTTCTTAACTCTAAAAAAATATTAATTCAACAAAATAAAATGGTGAAAGACAAATCAATAATTTTGGGAACAAAAATAATTAATGTTTTCAAAATTGTTTATTTAACATAATAATTTTTTTTATTTAACATAATAAATGTTTTTCAAAATTTTTTTTATCTAACTTGGTGGTGTTGGAGATGATTTTTTGTCGAGATGATTCACTTAAGTGAATTTTGGAAAGATGAGTAAATTTTTTTTTTAAAGCCCTGGAACCAACAATGGAAGAGAGAGAGAGAACAATGGAGGAAGGCGAAGGCGCAGCTCACTCTTTTTTCTTTTTTATTTTTTATTTTTGGTAGATAAAAATTAATAAGGGTATAATAGAACTTTTAACCACTAAAATGGCTAGATCTTATTGTTTTAAAAAACATGGCCATATTTTATTTTTTCCTTCAAAAAAGTGCTAGAAAACCTCCCAACTGTGCTAGAAAAATTCTTGATCTTTCTTGATCCTTATCACACACATAATTGTTTTCTTCTTTTTGTACCTTCTCCTGCCTTCATATACCACATGGATCAATAGCACAACACCTTCTGTAACGCCTAGATTGCCTAGATTTTTATTTACTATTTATGGAGTTAGATTATATTTCCACAAATATTAAGTTTCTAAATTTGATGCATTTATTATATTTATTTGCATTAAATTAAATAATTAATATTAAAGTGTAAGCCATAAAGAATTCATTCGATTTTAATTATTAAAGTCAGATTTATCTAGCCCAAGTATCAATTATATTTTTATAACCGAGTCTTGGATTAATCAGAATTTTATTTAAGCGAATCGAAGCCGAATAATTTGATTATTCGAGCCCAATTAATATTCGAGCGAATCCAAATAATTTTAGTCGGTCATTTTTAATTCGTAGTCGAATTAATTATCCTAGCCCAAATTCTGGGCCCATTTAAGTGGGCTATTTTTATTTCGGCAAATCAACCTAATTATTTAATTACCGGGCCCAACTATTTTAAATCGAGACATTTTTAAATTTAGTCGAATATATCTTATCTCGACCCGCTTAATATTTAATATTTTGAGCCCGAATAGTATTTTATAATCGAGCCCAAGTCGCTTGGGCCTGATTTTTAAAGCCTAAGAAAAGAGGAAATCCTAAGCTACTAGCCTATATATAAATAGAACTTCCCTAAGCTCATAATTGGCCACACATTTTCAAGAGAGAGAGTGAGAAGCATTATCTTCATATTCTTCTTCAAATTTACATTCAAAACTCCATAGCCATGCTTGAACATCAAGGTCCACCACCATCTTCATCTTTCAACCACCCCTCAGAAATCCGGCGACCCGTCGCCCTCCACCACGCCGGCGACCACCTTCACGCCGGCGAAGCTCGAAACCCTAGCCCAACCGCAACTCCTGTTCACGCGACTTCAGCCGACAGAAGCTCCACCTTCGCGCCACTGTTCTTAGCTCCAGCGACAGCAAGCTCGCGACCACCACAGCTCCACCCTCGGCCGTGTTTTTCCCGACGTCACGAGCTCCTCAACGCGACCCTCAAGCCCGTTCCAGCTGCAACCCGCGAGCTCGAACCGCCGCTGCACCCGCTCAGGCCGCCACCACCTCCATTGCAGCTCACCTCACCGGAAAAGCCGCTTCACGCTGGTCCCATTGCAGCTTTTGGCCACAGATCTGCCCGTGCACGTCCTCACGAGTCACGTCCAAGCTCAGCCGAGCTCTTGCACCCACCAGCTGCGAGCGAACCAGCTCAGTTCACGTCCGTCAACCTCCATTTTCGGCCAGATCCGTGCCGATAAGCTCGATTTCCAGCTCTTCCGACCAAGAACCCCTCGAGCCCACGGTCAGCAGCCCCATAGCTCGCGTTTGACCCGGTCAACAACCCCACAACTTTAGATCTAGTCCTATTTGCTCCATTTGACCATTTCTTAATCCGAGCTATTTCCCGATCCGCTCATTTTCGAGCATTTTAAGGTATAATAACAAAAACTCAATTTATATGGCTTAGACTTAATGGTATAAACAAGATAAGAGAGAATAATGTGTTGATTTGAGTGATTTCGAAAAAATGGGATTTCGGGCTTAAAGCTATTTTTGGGACCTCGTTAAATAATTTCGATAAAATGTTAAAATAAATACCATTAATTTCTTTGCGATGTCTTGAGGCGTAGATTTAAATTTTAAAATTTTATGACTTGGTTTGGTAGGTAAACGAGCCGGTCAAATGCGTTGACCGGTCGTAGTAATTTGGAGTTGACTAGATTAGGAGTTGCCGTTTAACTTGTTATGTTGACCTTTGACTATTAGTATATTGAGGATGCCACGACGCGAATTTCATAAATTTAGTATACCGTTTGACTTAGTTATCATATCTGGACTTTTGCCGAGGAATGCGGTATTATAGAGAAATTAGCTGGATATGATTTTAGCTGCAGTTGTTGTTTTTAAAATCAATATAAATCGCATAAAATATATATATTAATTATCGACCTTAAATGAGTTAGGATTTTCGAGAATCGAAACACTAGTTTTATTCGGTTCCGATAACCAGGTATTTTTCCGGATCCGATTATAAATGTCTGAACCCTAGTACCGTCTGGATAATCTTTAGCCGTTGTATCGTTAATTTGAAATGTGTATCGTCGTCCCACACACGTGCTCGACTCTCGTCCGATCGCTGGAGCAGAACTGCCGAGTGCGTGCCCGTGCACCGAGTCCGAGTCAAACCCCCGAGTGCGTGCCGTGCACCGAGTCCATCCGACCTACCGTCTACGTGTTGTTCCGTTAGCCGTGGTCCAAGCATGCCCCTGCGTCAGTGATCGTGGCACCGTTTCAAACTCGTGTATCCGCTAAGTCGTGTCAGTCGAGTTCGTGTCGGCCCGAGTTGCCACGCCGAACTCAGACCACGGTCAAACCGAGCTGCACATAGTCAAGTGAATGACCGACCAACTCCGAGAGAGCTGTCGGTCCATTTCAATTGAACCAGTCCGGTCAGTCCGGACGGTTCGAGATATAGTTCAGATCAAATAAATTTCAAATTCAATCAGATTAAGATTTCAGATATATTTAAGATTTCAAATATTGTTTTTCAGATAAAGTTAAGATTCCAGATAGATTAAAAATCCAGATATATTTCAATCAGATTAGATTAAGTCAGATTTTAGTCCAGACTTAGAAATATTTAGAGAACTCTAGAATGCCTCAAAGACAATAAATTTTCAATATCAGCTTGCAAATCCCTACAATGATTTTAAAGCCAAGTGAGCGAACCTAGACAGCTCAGATAATATAATTCGAGTTTTTAGTTTAAGATAAGTACTTAAAATATATTTTTTGCTTATATATTTTGTAGCTTGTGGAGAGTCGAGCCTCCGACAGCTGCAAACCATTCAGCTCTTGCATTTCAGATTATCAGGTGGGGACCCTGTACTGAGTATTAAATCTTCTACAATCGCAATACCATGGTTGAGGTATGTATGTGAGATTCCGCCCGAATAGGGGCAATTACCTAGCAAGTAGATTCTTTCTGGCTAAGTGAACCGAACGCTAGTTGAGATAAGAATTCTAGTGCAGCTTTGAGTTAAGTAAATTAAGAACTCTAGAGCAGCCTTGAGTTAAGTCTAATTTCAGATGATCTTAGAATAATTCTTCCCTATGGGCGCTTATGCGGAGGAACAAATCCTTCCTGCGGAAAAAGTGGTGCATGTGCCTCCTTCAATCGATCCCATTGTAGCAGCATCGATAATGCTCAAGGGAATGAATGCTCAATTTCTTGTCCGCCGATGTTTTAAAGTAAGTTTCCTTTTACTCTCACATCCTAATCTGTCGATGATTTATTAAGGTCATGTGCCGAAAAAAAAAAGAAATGTAGAATTGTGTTATATTTGTTATCCCAACCAAGCATATCTCTGTTTTCTTCCTGATTTGCTTATTTGACAAAGGCAATGTTACATGTGATTTGCTCAGATTAGGATATTACTTTTATCAATTCTTGTCGAACGGAAAGTTGTTAGCAGTTGGTTTCCTTATCATTATAACCAAGATTTTCTTAGTCATCCATAAAAGTGGGATACACCTCAGTTATTTGTCTACTTCCCGTCTAAATACTTATCTTTACTTTGAAGCTTAACTCCAGCTTCCTTGCCACGGTAGCCAGGTTTGGTAATCATATCGTACCATAACTTGTGACTAGTCCCTTTAGTTTGCTATTTCGAATATGTATCAAATTATGCGTCAGTGGTATGGCACGACAGATTTCTGCCTTACCGCCATTAGAAATTTGTGACATTGATAACACTAACCGTTGTTTTCAGCTTCATGAGCATATGACCATAAAGTTTTGTAACAAAATTTTGATTTACATGAATACCCTCACTTGGACCATCTAAAAGAGAAACTATGATGAATACGACAAAAGAAAAAAAAAAAAAAAAACGAAAAGGGCGAGAAATGGATAGGAAATGCTTCATTTTTGCCATTAAAAAAAATCATCAAATCTAAGGATGCGATTGGGTACCAAAATTTTATACGATTCAATTCATTAGAAAAAATTCTTAAGAAATTAGCTAGCCACTATTCACTCATCTCACTAGATAAAATCCACTGTTAATCAACTCACATATTTCCAAATTCCAACTACCACTAATTATTTTATTCTTTTTACATTACATCAATTGTAATCACTACATTTTTATCATACATTCATTCATTCAATCACGCTTTTCAAATAATTCCTTTTCTCCCTATAAATTTTTCCGAAACACTTTTCTCTAGTCGAAAGATACTATCTCCTCAAAAGCATATCCAATCGCACTAATTTTTTTCAGTCTGTTTCTTTCCTTCTTATTGTTTCAAGTTTCATAAATGAACAACGCCCTGCCGAGCCATTTCATATGGACATCTTCTAACTCCATTTCCCTTTCTCTATTGGCATGATTATGTCACCACAAGCTTATATTTTTTTTCTGCAGGTCGAGTTAGGGCACACGGTCCTGGTTCACGCAGCAGCTGGTGGGGTGGGATCCCTTTTGTGCCAGTGGGATAATGCACTTGGGGCCACTGTTATTGGGACGGTCTCTACAAAGGTGTAACGCCTAAATTTTTATTTACTATTTGTGGAGCTCGACTATATTTCCATAAATATTAAGTTTCCTAATTTGATGCGTTTATTATTATTAATAGCATTAAATTGAATAATTAGTATTAAAGTCTAAGCAATGGACAATTAATTCGATTTTCAATTATTAAAGTCGGATTTATTTAACCCAAGTATCGGTTCTAATTTTTAAAACCGAGCCTTGGAATTACCAGAAACCTTATTAAAGCGGACCGTAGCCGATTAATTAATTTATTCGAGCCCAATCGCTATCCAACGAGTCCAATTATTCTAGCCAGCCCATTTAAGTAAATCGAGCTTATGTTCGATTTTATTCCGGCCCACTACATTTCAGTAAATCGAGCCCGTGTTCGATTTGATTTTAGTCTATTTAAAAAATTGAGCCTATGTTCGATTTTTAAATCCAAGCCCAGTTATTCTAGTAGATTTGACCGACTAATTTAATTAGCCCAAGTCCAGTTAATTTCATTAACCGAACATCTAATTCTTTAATCGATATTCAATTTAAAATTGGAGTCCAAGTCGAATTAAATTTACTAGCCCGGTTTTAAGATTTTTGAAGCCCGATTGAATAAAATCCAAAGCCCGATTTTAGGCCGATATACAAGTGAAACCCTAGCTACCTTACACATATAAATAAACACACTTAGCTATTTCTTTCCTCCCAAAAAAACACATCCCCGCAGCTGCTCTCTCTCACCTCCATCTTCAACCTCCATGGCTCAAAATCCGACCACCCCTACCATTTTCCGGCAAGCCCTCCACGCCGGCGACCCAAAACCGCGACCCTCACGCCGGTCAAGCCCTCTGTCCGCAGTCAAACATGCTTCATCGCGCACCACAGCTCTAGCTCGACTTCACGCGACATTCCAGCTCGAGACACCACAGTCGAGCCCTTCGTCCGCGACCAGCTGCACCAGTCACTCCGGCGACCCCATTTCGCGCGCAGCTCAAGGACCGCCGCTGTCCACAAGCTCGAGCTCCGGTCTGCAACTCCCACAGTCCATACAGCCGCGTTTCAGCTCGCAACGAGCCTGTACCCACGCATTTTGTCCGTACCGGCGACCAGCTTCAAGCTCGAGCCACCCGCGACTGATTTCGGCCTGATTCCGGCGAGTTCACGCCGGAAAACAGCTTCTCCGCGCCACACTTCACCGGATCCGCGCCCAGCGCCTTAGGTCCGACCCGAGCAGCACTAAAATAGATCGGGTTGCATCATATTCGGGTTGGGCTGCCCCTAATCTGGCCCGTTTTGGTTTCCTTGACCCGGTTCTAACCCGATTTACTCTTGTTTTATCCCGATCCGCTCGTTTTTGAGCATTTAAAGGTATAATCGATAAAACTCAATTTATATGGCTTAGACTTTGTTATAAATGAGATAAGAAGAAAATGATATGTGATTTGAGCGATTTTGACAAAAAAGGAGCATACGAGTTTAAAGCTATTTTCGGGACCTCGTTAAATAATTTTGATAAAATGCTGAAATAAATACCATTAATTTCATTGCGACGTTTTGAGGCGTAGGTTCAAATTTTATAATCTTTTGACTTGGTTTGGTAGGTAAACGAGCCGGTCACGCGTTGACCGGTCGTAGTAATTTATAGTTGGCTGGATTATGAGTTACTGTTTGACTTATAATGTTGACCGTTGACTATTAATATATTGAGGATCTGACGATGCGAAGTTCATAAATTTAGGATACCATTTGACTTAGTTATAAAATCGGGACTTTAGTCGTTAAGTCGATATTTTAGAAAAGTTAGCTGGATATGATTTTAGCTGCAGTTGATATTTTTTTTAAAATCATTATAAATCACATAGAATATATATATTAATTATTAGCCTTAAATGAGTTAGGAATTTTGAGAATCGAACCCTAGTTTTATCCAGTTCCCATAACCGGGTATATTTCGGGATCCGATTTTAAATGATTGAACTCTAGTACCGTCTAAATAATTATTAGCCGTCGTATCGTCAATTCGTAATGCGTATCGTCGTCTCGCGCACGTGACCGTCCCTCGTCCGACCTGGAGCCGAACCGCCGAGTGCGTGCCCGTGCACCGAGTCCATCCGACTTGCCGTCTACGCGCCGTTCCGTTAGCCATGGTCCAAGCACGCCCCTGCATCAGTGACCGTGACACCGTTTCAAGCTCGTGCATCGGCTAAGCCGTGTCAGTCGAGTTCGTGCCGGCCTGAGTTGCCGCGCCGAACTCGGACCACGGTCAAACCGAGCTGCACATAGTCAAGCGAATGACCGACCAATTCCGAGTGAGTTGTCGGTCCAGTTCAGTTGAACCGGTCCGGTCAGTCCGGACGGTTCGAGATATATTTTAGATTCAGTCAGATTAAGATTTCAGATATATTTAAGATTTCAGATATAGTTAAGATTCCAGATAAAGTTAAGATTCCAGATAGATTAAAGATCCAGATATAGTTTAGATTTCAGTCAGATCAGATTTAAGTTAGATTTTAGTTCCATTTAAGTCAGATTTTAGTTCCAAACTTAGAAATATTTCAAATAATTCTAGAATGCCTCGAAGACAATAAATTTTTAAAATCAGCTCGTAAATCCCTAAAATGATTTTAAAGACGAGTGAGCGAACCTAGTCAGCTCAGATAATATAATTCCAGTTTTCAGTTTAAGATAAGTACTTAGAATATATTTTGTGCTTATATATTTTGTAGCTTGTAGAGAGTCGAGCCTCCGACTGCTGCAAACCATTCAGATCTTGCATTTCAGCATATCAGGTGGGGACCTTGTACTGAGTATTACATCTTCTATAATCGGAATACCATGATTGAGGTATGTATGTGAGATTCTGCTCGAATAGGGGCAAGTATCTAGCAAGTAGATCCTTTCTAGCTAGGTGAATCGAACGCTAGTTAAGATTAGATAAGAATTATAGTGCAGCTTTGAGTTAAGTGAATTCAGAACCCTAGAGCAGCCTTGAGTTAAGCTTAATTTCAGATGATCTTAGAATAATTCTTCTCTAAGGGACATTTGATTTAGAGATAGGTTTCGTCATAACTAAGTGTTTCGAATTCCCAGTAGTATCAAGGACTCTAGTGCAGTTGTGAGTTAAGCTCCAACCTTAGCAGTGCATAAGAGTTAGTTTTGCCCTAGCATGGGCAGCGACCTACAGATTAGGTCCTACAGTTGCTTATCGTGAGCGTGAAGACCTAGTGTTCTTCTCACCTGTTAAGCAGTCAGTTGAGCAGCAATTATATACAATCAGTTGAGCAGCTATTAGAATTAGTAGTTGAGCAACAGTTATAGACAATATACTTATTTATACGCATTTGTGATATGTTCTATGCTTAGGTTGTGATGTGTTCTATCATATTAGATGTATGCTTAGGTTGCGATGTGATTTATCATATTAGATGTATGCTGAGGTTGGGATGTGCTTATCATATCATATGTAAGTTTAGTTCATGATGTTGCAGTTATAGTTAGTCAGTTGAGCATCAGTTATAGTTATCCAGTCGAGCAGAAATTATAGACAGTCAGCTGAGCAGCGGTTATAGACAGTCAGCTAAGTAGCAGCTATAGGTAGCTTGTCGATTTAAGTGCTTATTGGATGAATGCCTAATCTGTTAGTAAAATGCTCATCATCATATTGTTTTCTTCCGAAGCATTATGTACTTGCATATATGCCGATGTCATGGTATGTTATTATATTAGCTGTATATTTCAGTGCCGGTTTCGGCAGAGCACGTGGATTATTTATGCTCACGCCCCCCACTAACCATTTTTCAGGTGACGGTGTCGAGCGTAGAGCGTGAGTCGATGATGTGGTGGTGGTCATAGCAAGGATATTTTTAGTAAACATGTCATGTATATTTTAGCATGTTTGAGTTATTATGTTTTGTTGATGCATGCTTACATTTGCTTCCGCACTCAGTATTTTAGTATCTAGAATTTCAGTCTATGCATGCTTAAATCCTGAGATGCTTAGAGTAATGAATTATACTCGATTGCATGCCTAGTAGTTTAAAGATATTAAAGATTAAAGATTTAAGATTAAAGTTGAGTAGCATCCCGCATATTAAAGTTAAAGTATTTTCGAAAAATTAATATGAGTTTTCGAAAATTAAAACAAAGTTTTCTCTTTATAGCGCGGAAATTTACTATGATTTTAGTAAGTCTAGGCGTGGTGCTACAAAAGGAGAAGGCAGATCAATCCAAAGAAGATGGGTGCCACCATGTCATATTGTTTAAAGAAGAAGATTTTGTTACACGTGTCAACGAGATAACATCCGGTAACGGCGTTGAAGTTGTATACGACTCTGTTGGGAAGGACACTTTCGAGGTAATGAGCTAATTTTGGTTAAATGAATATTTTTTCTTCCAGATTGGTGCAAATAGGACTAAAGGGGGTCTTCGTATGTGTATTGACATGCAACCATGCGAAGCTAAGTCAGTAATTACTGTACATTTTGATTTTTAATACATAAAATTGTCTTGCAGCTTAGCTAAGTCAGTAATTACTTACAGGAAGCTGGCTAGTTTTCATAATTACAAAATTCCTGCATGGCATTTGATTTTCCCATTGGAAATTACCTCTTTTTGAAGGGTTGAGGGAATATTTGTTGGGAAAATACAAGCTTCGAGTGGTTTTCTTGGTTACAAAACTCATTTTGAAGTTATTTCGTGGATAGTTTCTGCAATTGTCATTTATTTCAAGAGAATTACAAAAGACTAACTTGCCGGCTGGCCCTGAGGTTTGAGTATTTGCAAAAGAGAACCCAAAGAAGTTATAAAATCACAAATAGACCCCCATGATTTTTTTACCTCGCCCTTACATTGGTCTTCGTAGAAAGGTTTCCATAATCACTTTTCCCAGTAATTTTAAGACTGAATCCAATCTGAAAAGGGAAGTTTCTAATTTTCAAAATATGCCAAATCTATAGATACTCCAGACCTCAGGGGTAGTTTTTGTGAACTGTTAATTTTTATATGATTTCACTTATAAGCTAAAACGTGCTACAACTTTCTCTCGTCTTTTAATAAGCAAATCGTGTGGTGAGTTTCGGCAATCGTCTGGAAGTCCTGACCGAGACCACTCTCGACACTGGCGGCCAAATCTCTCCGACAGTCACTGTAAAATTTGTCTATAGTATTATTATATTTCTTCAACACCTCATGCTGATAGTGATCGGGAAATCTGGTGGCTGCTATGAAGCACAAATTGCCCCAATTTTTCAATAGTCTTTCATACTTCATGTTGTAGTCATAATGATGATCCATCTCCACATGAATTTTGCACTCGTGAAAATCGAGCGCTTTCCGGCATGTAAGCTAATATTTGCAAAATGGCTCCAGCGATCTTTTTCTTGCAATCGGTGTTCTTTCCCAGAGTATACACGACTCCTATCAAAGCGGACCGACTGAGTAATATATTTTCTATATCTTTATAACCCCCTCGCTGCAGAAGACTCTTATAGTCTGGAAGTATGTCCATCCTGACCGCTTGAGAATAGGGCAAAACTCATGCATCTCTTGGACGTAGCTCGTTCCACTTCTCGCTGTTAACGGTTTTATACCCCATGAAATACAAGTCTTTTGTCTTAAACTTGAGACGTAACTCCTTCTTGTTCTGTGTAACCAGTGATTAAAATAGCGCGCGGCGAGCCGAGGCGACAAGGCTCCGATTTGCCATGGCGTGAGGCGCGCGGCGAGGCGCCCGCCTTATGAAAGCGAGGCGAGCCATATATAAAAAATTAAAATATATGTACATTTGACATTTTACCAAATTATGACACAATTATATATATAAAAATAAATTATAATAGCTAATAAATATACAATAAAACACCACACATTAAAATAAAAACAACATTAAACAAACTACAAATAAAAATATCATAAACCCACATGATTCCAATTAAAATAAACATCAACCCACCCCCACAATCCCACTAAGTTTCAATTAAAATAATAATATAATGTCTATGGTTCATTAAAAAAACAAGTTAATGGTCCACATTCATAAACAAACAAAATAAATAATAAAAAATAGAAAAAACAATGTTAAAAGCCCAGATCCACTGTTAGCTTTTCATCATTTTTCATCTCGGCTGACTGAAACAAGAAAGGAAAAAGAAAAAGACAAAAAGGAAAATCTGGAACAGATACCGCTCCACGTCGCCGTCGCCGGTCAGCTGCCGGAATATGGTCGCCGTCGCCGGTGGAACAAAAAGCACAAGGTAATTTTGTAGTTTGGCAAGTAAATTTTGTTAATTGATAAGTCCCTCGGTATAAAAAACTTGTATCTCGCCTCAATTTCATAAGGCGTCGCCTTGTGCTACGCTAAGCTACATCTGAGGCGACGCCATGGCGTCGCCTTTCACAAGGCCGCCTCGCCTCAAGGGTATAAGGCGTCGAAGCCCCGCCTCGCCTCGCCTCGCGCCATGGCGACGCCATGGCGCGCTATTTTAATCACTGTGTGTAACCACTGTCACATCGTGATATGATCCATCATGGCATAAAAGCTGGCATCTGATGGATCATATCACGATGTGACAATGGTTACACAAAACACGGAGGAGTTACGTCTCAAGTTTAGGACAAAGACTTGTATTTCATTGGGCATAAACCGTTTGACAGCGAGAAGTGGAACGAGCTACGTCCACGTGAGGGAGATGCATGGGTTTTGCCCGATTCTCAAGCGGTCAGGATGGACCTACTTTCAGACTATAGAAGTCTTCTGCAGCGAGGGGGTTATAAATATATGGTAAGTATATTACTCAACCGGTCCGCTTTGATAGGAGCCGTGTATACTTTGGGAAAGAACATCGATTGCAAGATTGCAAGAAAAAGGTCGCTGGAGCCATTTTGCAAATATTAGCTTACATGCCGGAAAGCGCTCGATTTTCACGAGTGCAAAATACATGTGGAGACATCATGGATCATCATTATGGCGACAACATGAAGTATGAAAGTCTATTGAAAAATTGAGGCAATTTGTGCTTCATAGCAGCCACCGGATTTCCCGATCATTATCAGCATGAGCTGTGAAATATAATATTACTGTAGACAACGATTTTATAGTGACTGTCGGAGATGCTCGGAGCGAGCTAATGGTTCTACACGGGGGATCAGTACTAGTTGCGAAGGATTTGGAGATTAAGGAAGGAAATTCGACAAAAGGTTTTTTTCTTTTTTACTTTAGTTGCTCCTCATCTGCTGATTTTACTAAAAGTTTTTAATTTGTGGTTCTAATTATTGTGAATGAGTGTTAAAGGCTAAAAGTAATCTTTATTTTTTGTTTTGATTGTCAACAACTAATGACGAAAACGGTTAATTATACTGTTTATAATTACAAATATCATCTGTGGATCCTAGTATTTCTTGGGTTATCTGTTTGTCATCAAATCATTCGGCTATCTGTTCATGTACCTCTCACCAATATGTTTGGCTACTCAACCGCCCTCCCGTCAATGACTCAGGTTAGATGGTGAATTTGTGCTTGACGTGAACGCTACATTTGGATTGAGGGATGTAAAATCGATTAATATATGATTTGAAATCTCTCAACTTCTATCATCACCAGATCACTTGGGACAGAAAACACATCATTTTCTGCATGTAAACCAAAAAAAGATATCAATTGGAAGTCCCATTAAAGAGTTTATATGGATAATAACTATAGATATCTTCATACCATCAAGCAATTTATTTACTTAAAGCTCAGTGGAAAGAACTCTAGTGTCCAAAAACCTGAGCTATATGGTAGCAATTCTGTTCATAGAGTGAATAAATAGTGATGTAGCACGAAGAATAACTGGGTGACCGGCCTGAGCGGTTAGCTCGGATAGACCGGTCCAATGAAGATTAGAGCTAATTTATGTGATACACGGTTTTAGTTAGATATATTTATGAAAGTTGATGTATATCTACACAATTATTGAGGAGTATCAGGATTCTTGTTTATTGAGAAAACTCATTATCTTGAGGAGTAAGTCATTAAACTCCTTATAAATAAAGGACCAGGTTCATTTTCTAATTCTAAGCTCTTAAGATTATTTATGATACACGATCAAAATCTTTGTTTCTGACTTGAGCGTCGGAGTGACTACGTCGTGACTACGTCGGGGCCCGCCCCGGCGCTTTGCAGGTCGATCCGGTTCTTGAAAACGAAGGCGATCGAGACAGTTGAACTCTCACGCAATCGAGATGAGGCGGTTCGACCGACAACCTCGGTGAGTCGATTATTTTGGCCCATCAAATAGATTGACACATCATCATTTAGTTTTCTTTTTTTTTTTTTTGGCTCATGTAAGTTACAATGATTAAACCATGTTTTCCCACACTCAGCGGCCAACCTATAAGAAGGCAAAATTTAAAGGAAACGTATAATTGAAACTTAATTACAGAGGCTAGTGAAAAAACAATTTCTATGTCCTTTTAAATGTTCACAACAAGTACCATTTCTTAGATAATCATGAACCTATATACTGAGTAATTATCAAAGTTCATATCCAATGCTATGTCTGATCATGGTTCACATGTAAGAGCCATCCCAAAAATATAATAACCTAAAAGCAGCAAGCCTTTTAGTTCAACAAACAAGACCCCCTAATTAACATGATGTACATGTACATTAGGAACACTATCCACAATCGTTCATACCTTCATACTAGAGGATATGACTGCGCACTAAAAAAAATGCAGATTTTGAATATTGTTTAGCAACATATTGTTTCATTACCAGGACCTCTAAATCAAAGTAACAGAGTTTTAATAAGCTCACATACAAGAGCAGCAAAAACTTTTATATTCTGTGTCATTATAGTCATGTGGTTGGCTCGAGGATACGTCATGCGAAAACTTCAAAATTGATAGGAGCACCTCAAGAATTTCAAATCTCTCAATCCAAATGTAGGGTTTATAAAACCATGACGATAAACCATAATTGGTGTAGGAAGAGGAGTTGTCTGATAGCTTTGGATTTGGAGATAAGAGAAAAGTGAGCCCACATGAGGCTCCAGATAAGGAAAATGCCAAGAGACCGGCCATTACAGGGCTGCTCGATGCCTCCCTCGCCTCTAGATTTCTTTCGGTACGCCAATCTCTCTTCTTTTCTCTCTATCTTTTATTTGAAATCTTTTTGTTTTATATGTTATCACCTTCAAGAGGTTTAATTGTTTATAATTGATATAGTTTTTTTGTTCTTCTGCACACTATTGCCTTTGCTCCGGTATTTAATTTTATTTCTGATTCCAATACACTGTGGTGATGATTTCAGTTTTCATCTCTGTTTATACTTTATAGCGACACACTGGACTGGACTGGACTTCCATTAATACCCGACTTTAATTTGTGTAGGATCCACTCATCACCGATATGTGTGATGAACTGGCCAAAGATGAGCTTGTTGTTAAAATGGCTCGGCAACTTCTGGAGGCACTCCAAGCTTCTACGGTTCTCGAGGATGGGACATTTAATGACTCTGCATTCGAGCATTTTGCTCTGGTTATGAGAATATGGAGAAATTTGTATTTCAATGCCAAGATTAATTTAGTGCTTGTCAAGGTCTATTTTCTAGTTTTTGTTTTTAACTCTTGGTCGATATCACTAGAAAACTTGGTTTATGCATAATATTCAATTGTTGAAACAGACAATTTTTTGCATTCCTACAGAATTGCATCGTTCCCGACATGATAGACAAACTTTCGAATGAAGTGGGAAATGAACAAATTGGAGAATGTATGTGCCGTATCAAGGCAGATCACAACTTGAGTGATATTCTCCAACTCAAAAGGCCTCCTGCTACAATGATAAGGTCGTCTAATTATGTATTGTTGTGCGGGTGTGTGAGATACTCCTAAGTGTGTTTTCTCAGTCCATTTTAACATTTTCAAGCACCTTTGAATTTGTACGAACGTGCATTGTTCTTCTAGGGGATTCCTTGTGTTTGTTAATTTCAGTGTTCTGCTATACATCTACGTCCGCCTTAAATGACTATAGTTTCTCTCTTGTGAAGGAGATTTTTGATCGTTTTACTTGGGTATTGGAGTTATAAAAAGCTGCCTTTGCCTGTGGGGTTTGATGAAAAATTAATGTGTTTTGATGGAGATTGTGGACATAAAGTTGCAGAAGATGAACCTAAAATTATCGAGCTTGATTCGTCGGAGGTAGTCTTACACTTGTGGTTTTTGCTTTATATATATATATAGTTAAATAACCGTGTGTGCTGACTTCAGTTTTACCTTCATTTAATATTTGTTATTAATTCTTTTTTTTTTTCCTTATTCATTACTTATTTATTTTTTTATTTTTTTTTTGAAATTCCAGGAACACAACACATGGTTATTAGAGCATGGGACTCCCATTCAGAAACTTGAATATGTACATACCTATTTCTTTAACTTAATTTTTGTTTAGTGTTGAATGGTTGCAGTTATTTTCCGTAACATCAAATAAAATATTATTCACGTTGTACCATATGCAATAAATGAACTTGGTCACATAATATTTTTCATTGATTTAAAACTTTTACTATAACTACATTTAGTTTCTCAATTTCTTGCGATATAAGCACCCCCGAAAAAAAAAGAACACCAATGTGCTTTTAATCACCTATAATCATTATGAGCTAGTGATGTTTGTAGAGTTTGTAAATACACACACACATATATATATATACATGAATGTCAAATTAATTTTATTCTTATAATTTATTTAGGAACTATTCATTGACGAGTTGGCCCATGACTTAAAATATGATTCCCGCCTTTTTGCAAAAACACAACAATGTATGGATTTCCTTCACATCTTTGATCCTAAAGATGATGGGACTTTGTTTTGCGCAAATCTACATCATGACTTAGCTCATGAAGTTTTGGAGGATCCCCACTTTATTCATTTTCTTGTCGAGACCCTTAAGGTATCTCACTCTATTTCAACCTCACTTGTGGAATAAAACATATCCTCTCCTCCCGTTGGTTTAATCTTTCTTTGCTAATCCAATTGCCTTTTTCTATTACTAGTAAAGTGCACGTGCGATGCACGTGGTGACAAATACTTTTGGCCGATAAGATAAATTAATTAATTAATTAAACATATGAGTGTAAGAACAAAATAAAATATAGAACAAATAAACTCCTAATATATTTTTTTCCAAAAATAACATAATGATATCGTAATATAAAGTGATTTAAATGACATGTTACAAACTCAACAAAAATATATCAAAAGAAAAAAAAAAAAGAGTCCCTAATAAACAAAACAAAAAACGAAATAACTAAATAAAGATCTAATGTATATTATAAATGCATGAGTATTTTTATCTATCTATCTATATGGTTCAAGAGTGATTTTTTTCATTTTAGTTTTGAGTTCTCATAAGAAACATTCATACTCATTGGAGTTCAATACATCAACAGTATTGCAAAATTCTTCTTAATTAATTTAGTAAAAAGTTTGCTTTATTCAACACTTAGAAATGCTTTAGCCAAACATATAGTCAAACCAGGGATGGACGCAGACTCGCAAGACTTAAGGGGCACAAACATAACCTTTTACAAAGTGCCAAAAAAAATGATATTTATTATCTCCATGTTCTTATATTTATATCACTAATAATTAAACAAATTCAAATCTCATTAAATATATTTTTTTCAAATACCAAATTGTTTTTCTTTTGCACTGGATATTCTTACAACGTCAGCATTCGCAGACTTTTTTTTATAATAAAGATAAATATTTATTACTTAAAAATCAATAAAAACACAATTTAATAGCTAATTTAAACTTATAATTATAATTTTAAGAACACCTAAATCCAATATGTATCAAAATCAATGTTGATTTTTGTAGAAAATCCATTTAACTCATTTATATATGTTGCCTACAACATAATATAAATACCAAATGCAAACAACTTAAATTTTTTATTAAAAAAATCTCTTGTAATTATTTTACAATATAATTATATATATAATATTTTTTTTTAAATTGCACAGGGGCCCGTGCCCCTACGGGCGCCTGCCTAGGTCCGCCCCTGAGTCAATTTTCATAATTGATCATTATATATAAGGTACTTCTACGAACATTT
>CACSLK010027752.1:10847181-10863981 GCA_902706635.1 Striga hermonthica | reverse complement strand
AAAAATCGAATACAATGGAGCATGAGAGAGTTCGTCTGAAACTCAAGCACATAAAGAGTGGAAATTGTAACAAAAAAATCAAACAGACTCCCAAATTTGTGGACAATATTATAAAAATTTAATTGTATTATCATAGTAGAATGGCTTAGTCACACAAAACCGTATGCAGAACTCATAGTAATCGCCATGTTTTTCATGCCTCCACGAAAGTAGCTTAAATCACGTTCATAAATGAAGACAAGTTGAATTACAAAGAACATAAAATTTGTGCTACTATAGATAACAACCTCATGGTAAAAAGGAAATAGTACTAATAATAAGATCAGCACAGAGCAAGGTAAAACATCACATTAGCTTTTGGTGTTTACCGTATGAGACTCGAGTTTGTCAAAAACAACAGTGGATCCTTAACAAGGAAAACAACGATTTCACTGTCAACCAAACTATTCAAAGATAGTAATTTCAGAGACACTTCATACTACCTATCCACTTCATTTTGACAATCTAACAACTGGGTTCACATCATGTCCCAAAAATCACGGCAAACCAAATTTACTCACCCGATCACTTGGGACAGTAAACACATCATTTTCTGCATGTAAACCAAAAAAATATATCAATTGGAAGTCCCATGAAAGAGTTTATATGGATAATAGCTATTGATATCTTCATACCATCAAACAATTTATTAAGTACTTAAAGCTCAGTGGAAAGAACTATAGTGTCCAAAAACCTGAGCTATATAGTAACCATTCTGTTCATGGAGTGAATAAATAGATTGGCACATCGTCATTTATTTTCTTTTCTTTTTATTTTGTGGCGCTGTAAGTTATAATGATTAAATAGCCAAGTTTTCCCACACTCACGGCCAACCTATAAGAAGGCAAAATTTAAAACAAACGTATAACTGAAACTTAATTACAGAGGCTAGTGAAAAAAGAATTTCTATCAGTTTTCCCTCATGTTGTGGTCCCAATAAATGTTCACAACAAGTACCAATTCTCAGATAATCATGAACAATAAATCTGGCCTAATGCTCAGGACCAAAAATTGTCGTTTGCCTATATACTGAGTAATGATCAAAGTGCATATCCAATGCTATGTCTGACCATGGTTCACATGTAAGAGCCATCCCAAACCTCTTGGTTCAACAAAAAAGACCCCCTAATTAACATGATGTACATTAAGAACACTGTCCACAATCATTCATACCTTCATACGAGAGGATATGACTGCGATTAAATAAATGCAGATTTTGAATATTGTTTAGCAACATATTGTTTCATTACCAGGACCTCTAAATCAAAGTAACAGAATTTTAATAAGCTCACATGCAAGAGCAGCAAAAACTTTTATATTCTATGTGTCATTATAGTCATGTGGCTGGCTCGAGGATACTTCATGCGAAAACTTCAAAATTGATAGGAGCACCTCAAGAATTTCATATATACGACAATCAGTTTTCACAACTTCAGTAACACAAGATGTACAAGGGTGATTATAGGTAGGAACAAATGACATCAATTAAGAGGACTCAACTTTTTGTTTTTTTTTTTGCATGGATAAAATAGTAATTGTCCCGTGAAAAAATAAGTGGCATAAAATGTAATAAATCTGAGGTCTGAAAAACTAACCTTGCAGATCAAACATCTGAATGGGTTCAAGTAATTCTTCTGCAAAAGCCATTGGCATAGCTATAAGACCTCTGGTTTGCAACAGCTCAGTGACTGCTGAAGGATAAGAATCAATTAATTTTCCCATCGTATGTTCCACAGGTCCGTTGAGCATCTGTCCCTGAAAGACGTAATGTCCATGCCCCTGAAAGAATCAGGTATCAATGTAGGAACCGATTACATAAATGTAGATTGCTTCATGAAATTAGTTCCAAATTTTGCTCAAGATGTGTGGCAATCAGTTTAAGCATGGTTTGTAGTACCTCAAGGAAAATAAGAGAGTTTGAAATTGGTTCACCCCCCAATCTGCTTTGACACAAATCCTGCATGGTAAATACACAATAATGTGTGTGTGCTTAGAAAATATCGAGGAATGCGGATAATACTGTTCTAGGATCAGCAAAACTGATATAATAAGAAGCAATTTGACATCGGATATCACGCTTAGAATCTTAATAACATATAGACTTGGCACGACAAACTACAGAATCTAGAACTTCAACAATATGTTTTGGCCTTATAGCAAGCTTGTACAGTTCAAGTCAATTCAGAGAAATAAGAAACTGTTGTACATCAACAAGGTGAATCAACAAGTAAAAGACTGATATGTTGTGCTGCACTGAAGCAAGTGTTATGCAGAACTATACTGAGAAAATCATATCTGAGCCTCCAGAGGTAACATAGGACCTTTCTGGGATCTTTGACGGAGCTTTCTATTGTTCTTTTGATAAAAAAAGCGTGAACCAATAGGGTCACTTAGGAAATGAAGTTTAACGCTTCATGAAAAATTGTTTTAATTTTTTTTTTTTTTTTCAGATTTGAAGTAACAAGATGACATCTAAATGATTGGAGTCACTAGCATTATAATTTACCTTCACTTGATTTTGCAGATATTTGACATGGTCAATGACAACATCCAGCAAAGCTGCTTTACCAACCTGCATAGCCACAACTTACTAAGTGGTTGCATGTTCAGAAATTACCCACTATAAGTAATGACTTACATTCAAGATAAACATTGGCTACCACGAAACAAAACAATATTTCCAACAAAACAATGTTTCCATTCAGCATACTCAATACGCTACATTATGAAAGTAAATAGGTGTAATTGAGAATATATGACAAAGAAAAACTAAACTGAATCTCATCACTGTCACAAAAGCCCAATAATTACTCAAACATTAACTGGTTATTTAAACTGACAGCTGTGTTTTGATGTCCAGCCTCTTGAGAATATGTCAACTTCACTAAGAAACTCTAAGACAGAGCCAAAAGAGTTTATTGTGTTATCAAAGATTGGGTATCTTACCACTTCAGGTTGAGGCATCAATTCCTTTAATGCTTCCAACCAATGTGATATTTTCAGTCTACGTAACTAAAAGAATGAACATGGCTATCAGTTAAGATCAAGCAGATGAGGCCTTTAATGTGTTTATGTTACTTATAGCTAGGAAAAATGCATACACGATCTGTGGCACAGGCTCTTGATCTTCTCCGACGAGCTTCAGTGACGCTTTCAAGTGAAGCAGTAGCTGCAGTACCCAACCCTGAATAAGCTTGAAAAGCATGACTATGACTTTCATTCCAATTTTGTTCCTGCAGGGACAATATGTATGAGATTTTACAAAAAGGAAAAATATCTGCCACATGAATGTTTCACTATATAAACTATTTTCTTTTATGAATAGAGAAAGAGATGGGACTTTTAACCTGAACACCATATTGAGGTTCCAAGCCTGTGAATGTTTTATCAAAGTGTCCTACATTACGCAGCCCAGGATGTTCTTGCTATAGAATGAAAGTAAACAGATTACATCCCATGTAAGACTTATTCATAGTGTCTAATGAATATGGCACGCCAACTAACAAGAATGGTTTAAGAAAATTACCACAACTTCTAACATCAAGTTCAAATTCTAAAGGGAAAAATTCCTCATTAAGACTAGAATATCATGTAAAGATGGCTCTGCCAACTCACCAACTGAGAAGGATATTCTAGTCCAAAACCAGGTATTTCTGAGGAAACATTGTATTGCATTTGTCTCTGGTCTTCAGGGTGCCCTCTCTCAGCAAGAAACTCAACATAGGTTTTAGGCATTTGCTGGGAAGGAGTCCATTCAGTAACTGCAGCACGTTCATGATGCATCCCATTACTCCCTGGAGTCACATAGTAGTGATTTGCATGATGATCACCGCTTAATCCATAGGCATCCTCTGCTATGTAATTCGTGGCCAGTGGTGGAAACTGCACACTGTTTTCATAATTTTGTTCTTCCATTTGAAAATGCTAGGAAGCTGCCATGAAAATAACTTGTCAAATGTAATAATAATGACTAGAGAGCTTATCCAACTGAAAGTTTAGCAATAAGTTTTCACTTTGCAAGACCATCCGTCTAAGAACCAGAATAATCATGAAAGCCACAAATAGGTACCAATTTGTTTCCATCAAGGGTGCCAGAACAAAACACGAATTCTAACCAGTTCCTCTAATTAATGTCCACAACCAAATTGAGGATTGCTCATCACTGAGAAAAATTAAATGAAATAAAAATCAATCCACAAATATGATAATAATAGTCCTGTTCACTCACACTCTTGAGTCACAAAGAAGCAGCCTGAGACCACATCATGCTGTGAGTACATATATTCTAAATCCAAACACATATTCATTGACAAATTTCTGACACTTTACTCTCATTTATTTTTGTTCGTTGCATCCGATTTTTTCCCAATAGCTGTCGGACAGTCATCTATCTATTTATTCGAAGAATATCTAACCGGAAAAAAACGGGTGATACTTCGTTTTTCCCCCCTTTTTCAGACAAAATCAAGTAGATATACCATGTAAATTCGAGAATCCAAAATTTCACCAACTTCCCTAGTAATAACCCAACAGCATGTCAGCAACATAAGCTTTCACCAAAACACACACGAACACGTACTGAAAAAACACTAACAAGCACAGCTATCAACACAGTAAAATTCCCAAAAATCTCGTCAAACCAACACCTGCTAAATACTGACCGAAAGCAACAAGAAAATACATGTGAATCGTGAAAATACATGTGAATCGTGATCCTTCTTTCCCTTCCCCCCGTTTTTCCGGGAAAAATCAAGTGGATATACCACGTAAATTCGAGATTCCAGCATCTCACCAACTTTCCGAGTAACAACACAACAACATCAACATATGCTTTCTGCTTTCACCAAAACACACACGAAAAGGTACTAAAGAAACACAAACAAACGCAGCTATCAACACAGTGAAAACTCCCGAAAATCTCCTCCACAAACACATGCTAAACACAGACCGAACTCTCGTGCGCTAAGACATAAGAGGAATATCAAACGCAGGAGAAGATCGAGCAGCAACGATTGCAGAAAAAAACCGAAAAGGATACAGAAATTCTTACAGATTTTTACTCCACAGAGCTTTTGCTTGAGCAGGCAGCTGAAAAGTGAAGTGCAAAAGGCGTGAGTGAGGCGTTTGCCGTCTAAAATGAGCTGATTGGGTACAGCTTTTTTACGTGCACAGTACGTTGCAGCTGCTGTGTTTGGCAGGCGTACGAAAAGCACGCATTGCAGGGAGTGAACAGTAGTTAACATAAGCGCAAATGTTGGTTTATGTGCTTGAATGGTCGACATTACCCTGCGATTCGAAAATGATGTGTTCGGAGATGGGGGATATTTTGGGGAAGATGAATATATTGTGATAAATAATCTATGGGAATCATTATTTATTTTGTTGGTTTCTTAAGAAATGGACTAGTCTAAAAGTGTTATACTACTTTAGCCTTGATTAATAAAAATACATAGAGATAGTTGTTCACGAGCTATTAGATACAAACATTTCGTGGGCAGCAAATATCTCTAACATCGTGCTCCGAAACAACACCGGAAGTTGGGTCTGGAAGCCGATGGCACCCGAGAGAGACCGAAGCCGCATAAGACGCAGGTAGTCCGCAACAAAGTTCGCCTCACGAAAGATGTGAGAGATCTTCACTGCCAGTCTCGACTTAAGAGCACTCGTACCCCTATTACCAAGTCAGAATGAACCTAGCTCCCCTTTATCCTCTATATTATTTGCAAATCCCACGACGATGGAATTGTCGACTTCAGCTTCTACTCGACGATAACCCAAGCTCTAGGCTAAGCTCAGACTCTGGAATAAGCCCCATAATTCGGCTTCAGTTATAGAGCAGTCTCCAATGTTCATTAAGAAGCCACCGAGCCAGTTGCCATGGGAGTCACGAAGCAATCCTCCCGAGGAGGCCTTACCCAAGGATCTATTATGGGTTCCGTCAGAGTTTACCTTTATCCATGAATTCGGCGGCGGTTCCCATCTGACAAGGCGTTGGACACGAGTAGTCTCTATAATGCCAATCTTCTTAACCCCATCGACAAAGTGTATCACACTTCGAACGAAAGCTTGGATTTCATTCACTTTCCCAAAGCATCTAATCGACGACTTTGAAAAATGAAAATATTTCGCTAGTGCCACAATTTCCATAGTGTTACGCCAAAAGTGCACTCCCTGTTATCATCGGTTGCGAAAGTGTCAGGCCGATTTAAGAGGTTAGACGTAAGTCAGGCCTTGAGCTCAAGCCGAAAAAACTTCGGTTGCACATCTGTCGGAACCATGCGGAGCCAGACCTGGGTAGCCTCCGTGCAGTCCCGGAGGACATGTAAGAGAGTTTCTTCTCGAGTCGGGCATTTATGACAGCACACCATCGAGGATAAATGTCTCCGAGCTCGCTCCACATTCTTCAGTAGACTTCCCTAAACACAAGCCAAATGAAGTGTCGGATACACTGTGGACCATGCCATCTCTAGACAGCTTTCCACGGCCCTTGGACATCACTTTCTTCTCTTGCAGTGATTAGACGGTAGGCTGAGCGAGTTATGAACTTGCCATTTTCTGAGGCCGCCCAACAAATTCGATCATTTCCTAGGTCTGGGGCGGGTGCACATGGATATGTATTATATATATATAATTGCTGGCAAATGTATTAAATAAAACCTATTTAATTATATCTACGTCGTATTTTACCGCCTAAACACATTTTTGGCTTAAAAAGGCAAGTTTTTTTTTTTATTTATTTTGTAATTTTCCTGTCCATGCTTCTATTAACTAAATAAGGTATGTTAATTGAATCATTTATTTGGACAAAAAGAAAAATGTTGTGGAAAAAAATAAAACAGACGGATTCTAAGAATTCGTGTTTCAAGAAAAACGGATTATGAGAATACGTTTTTGTTTATTTATTTATTTATTTTTTAATGAAAAACGGATTTTGAGAATCCGTTTTTCAATTAAATTAACTGAAAATTTTCAAAAAAAAAAATATAAAAATAAATAAATAAATAAATAAATAAATAAATAAGAACGGATTATGAGAATCCGTTTTTCAATTAATTAATCAAAAAACAGATTATGAGAATCCGTTCTTATTTATTTATGTATTTTTATATTTTTTTTTTGAAAAACGTATTATCAAAATCTATTTTTTTTTTTTAAAAATAATTGGTAGAAGGCCCCAGATTCGGGACTCGAACTCGGGTGGACGAGTCCGTTTTCTCCGGGCACACCTCCTACTATTAGGCCGCTAGGCTATCGCTGTTATTTTTGCGCAAATTTTATTCTTATACTTCAATATCAATATTTTTTATAGTATATAGATTTTTTAATTTTAATATATAGTATATACATATATATTATAATTTACCATAGTATATACATGTATATTACAAAAAATATATTATATAATATATAATACCATATAGTATATAATATAATATAATATATAGTACAAAGTATATATTATATAGTATATATTATAATAATATATAGTATATAGTATATATTATAATAATATATATTATATAGTATATAGTATATGTTTTATATTATAAACTATAACATCCTCCCTATATATAATTCTCGAATGCGCTGAGTCTACGTGGCTGCTTCTGGTGCTTCGGAATCTTATTTGGCGAAGAATCATGCTTCGTAATTAGGTTTGGATAAATAATATTGATAAATTAATAATTAATAATCTTGGTTCGGGTATTCCATAAATATTATTTAGTTAACTTAGGTATTTTAATATCACTTTTACTAATATAACTAAATCTTTTGTAATTTTACATAGTGAGACACTAAGTGACTAATATATCCCTGAATTTTGATTTGTTTATTTCCTTCAATAAGCTATTAAATTATAAATGTATTTTAAAAGTTGATAACTTTTGTATTTTTAATCAGTTTTACATATATAATATATCAAATTAATCATCTTTTGATGATCGATTTGGCATCCATATTGTATATATGAAATAAATAAATTATATTTATCTTTATAATAATAAAAAATAATAATATTTATTAAAATTCATTAGAAAAATAAAAAATTATTTCTCAATTGATATATTTTTATATAATGTAGTTATATAATGTAAGTTAAAAAAAATTAGTATAATATAACACAAGTAAGTTGCACAAATAAAAAGTGTCATAATAAATATATAATAATATATATATTCTTATAAAAGGTATTTAAATTTTCAAACTACTCTTTCTCATTAATTTTAGATTTTAAGAAAAAAAAAATTAGTAAGCACCCGTGTAATACACGGGTGTTGTACTAGTAGTATATATGATTACACTAATTCGAGTTCGATTACGCTATAATTCACCGAGAGCGTACTTATTTAACTTCAATTGGACTAATTTGAGTTTGATTACACTATAATACCGATATCGTACTAATTTGACTTCAATTGGACTAATTTTGAAAATCTGTTTCTATTTTTATTTTTTATTTTAAAAAAAAAAAAACAGATTTTGAAAATCCGTTTATTTTTATTTTTATTTTTTTTAAATTCGACGGTTTTCTCGACCTTCTTTTTTTGAAAAAGAATAAATAAAAAATAAAAAACAGATTATCGAAATTCGTTTTTTTAATAAAAATTTTATTAAAAAAAAAGGGATTTTCAAAACTTGATGTATCTTTAGTCATTTATGATTTTGGATTGAGAAAATAATTTATTAGTTTCGGACTTGTTGTTGACAATCATTTGTAGCTTGAGCTTGTGTTTACGATTTTCTCGGATTCTATTGTGTTCGGCATCTCCCGATGTACTGAGATTAGATTTGATTTGATTGAAAATTCTGTACCCTGGTTGTTGAGGGTTGGTAGTTTTAGTTCATGTCTTATGGTAGCAAGTTCAATTCTGAATTTCCATGTTTTAGTAACTGGAGATTTTTGTCATTTGTGATTTTGGATGGAGAAAACAATTTTGTTTGGACTTTTTGTTCACTATCATCTCTACCATGAGTTTGTATTTGCGGCATTATCGATAAAACACAAAAAAACAGATTTCTTATTTCATATTCAACTGTTCAATAACAAAGCATCAGATCTCTTTAAATAAAGCCCTCACCCTAACTTATTCTCTAAGCTACTAATTATTAAATAAAATTTAATGCTATAATAATAATAATAATAATAATAATAATAATAATAATAATAATAAATCTTATTTATTATTCTGCACCAGGTCTATTCTTGCATCCAATAATATTTTGATCTTTTGGGAGTATGCTAACCACTGAGAAAACCGGTTGGGAACCACAAATGTACAGAATCATATATTGCTTGATAAAGTTGCTTTAGTTGCACTTTTGTGTCTACAAAGTGCAAAATATCATTTATTCTTTTTTCATAGGACTGAGATTGCTTATCAAATTTTTACTCACTGAAATTGCTAAAAAGAGCCACCCTGTTAAGGAACCAATGTCTAATATTCTCCAATCTTGGCATCAGTGTTCATAATCTCTTACTGTTGAACTTAAATTCTCCAATTTGTTGTGCTCTGGAACTTGACCTCTTTCATCCAAACTAGACGGATCACCAAAAATATCAAACTTGATCCAGTTAATCTAGATTTAGCTGTTGATGACCGCTTTGATACTACTTGTAGAAATTTATAATCACATAATATAAATTCAATAACAATCATCCTGGAACATGCTTTAATTCTAGGAAAATCAACATCGCTCTAAATTTGAAAGATTTATTAGAAATACCTGAATCCATCGAGTTCCTTTTGCGGAACACGAACTCGATCGATTGGATCAACTGGTATAAAGGCCTTCCTCAATTAAATCGCCTTATTCTTCGGATGGGACCGTTGTTTTCAATTCCGATGAGGAGAAGAGAAAACCGTGTTTGATTTAGTGTGTTGGGAACATAACTTAGATGTTCTTTATATACTACTAGGGTAGACCACCAATTATCACCTAACTCTAATAATATTAGGTATCCACACGATTAGCCCATGTCAATTTGTGTAGCTCATGAATTTTACTTTATTTATATCATTTAATTGAGTCTATTAATTAATTGAATAACTAATATAATTGTATATAATATGTTGCTCATAATTAGATTATACATAGAAAATAAAATATTTCCTAACAGTACAATGTTCTAGACTTATCCCCATAAATCTAGGTAATATTTATTGCCTTCTAGAATCTTCTACGTCTTTCTACTAGCTTTTTCAAGCTTCTAGATCCTTCAATATTCTAAAACCTTCCACATTTTTCCGGGTCGTTCTAGCTGCTTCTGGAAACTTCCACAATATTCCACGATGTTCCACATTTTTTTAGATTATTGTAGATGTTTTTGAATCCTTCCCAAAAGGAAATGTTATTTAACACGATCTCTATTTAATGACTTATAAACCCTTTAAAAGCAGCAAGTGGAAGGCCTTACGTGCATGTAAAGCAGATGCATGAGTTCTGACCGATTCTCAAACAGACCAGATAGAACAATTTTTTGATTATGGAAGTCTTATTAAGCAAGGCAATATAAGCATGTCTAATATATAGTAAACAACTCGTCCGCTTTAGAAGTTGCCTTGTATACACTCGGTAAAAACAATTTATGCAGGAGAAAGATAGCTCGATCACGTTGCAATTGTTGTTCTACCTGCCGAAAAGCGCTCGTTTTTCACGAGTGGAAAATGTATGCGGAGATATCATAGATGAATCTTATGGCTACAACATCAAGTTTCAAAGACTACTGAAAAATTGGAACAACTTGTGTGGCATAGGAGCCACCGATTTGCCAGTTGTCTATAAGCATAAGTACTCGCAAATATATAATCTTACCATAGGCAATGATTCAATCGTGACCGTTGGGATGCTAGGAGTGAGTCGATGTTCTACATGGGCGATCAGTAGTTGCTGCAAAAGATTTAGAGAGTGACGAAGGGAATTCGTAGACTCTGTTGAGGTTTTTTCTCTTTTTCATGTTAATTAGTTGCTCCTTTGTGTTTAATATTTCTTGTATTTATAATTAAAAAAATATTGTTTAGATTTTTCCTATCCAATTTGACATTTTTTTGAGCAAATTATTAATTTAGGATGTTTTTACTTTTTATGCCATAAAAATATTAAAAATATAATAATAATGTATATATTATAAACAATATTTATACTATATATAATTTATAAAATTTATATAATTATCCTTAGCGGATCGAATTTATACGATTCAAATTCGAATTCGTTTAACTTTTGAATCACGAAAATCGAATTCGAATAAAAAATTGATTCGTTTACAAGCCTACATGTGGTGTCATTGTGTCATTCATTATTGAAAAATATGTCTTTCTTCGAAAGGTTGAAACAAGACCACTAAATCTACTATCAGAACTTTTGTCCGACAATAAGGCAAAAGCAACCCCACTAAGAAATGGTAATTTCAGTGATACATTTTGCCTTTTTTCAATAATGAAGGACACCACATGTAGGCTTATAAACAAATCGATTTTTTTTATTTGATTCGATCTTCGTGATTCGAATTCGCAAGTTAAACGAATTTGAATTTGTAGATAATCGATTCGCCAAGGATAATTATATAAATTTTACAAATTATATATATTATTAATTTTGTGTATAATATATATTATTATTATATTTTTAATATTTTTATGACATAAAAATAAAAACATCCTAAATAAATAATTTGCTATAAAAAAATCTCAAGTTGGATAGGAAAAACATAAACAATATTCTTGTAATTATAAATACAAGAAATATTAAAATAAAAGAGCAACTAATTAATAAACGAGAAAAACCTCGGTAAACTCTATTGAATTCCCTTCCTCGCTCTCCAAATCTTTTGCATCAATTAGTGATCGTCCGTGTAGAAGCATCAACTCACTCCTAGCATCTCCAACAGTCACGATCGAGTCGTTGCCTATGGTAAAGATTATATGTCTGCAAAAACTTATGCTTACAGGCATCTAGCAAGCAAATTGGTGGATCCTATGCCACACAAGTTGTTCCCAGGGGCGGATCTAGGAAAAAAAATTTGGAGGGGCCAAACGAGTTAATTAGAATCGGAATGTGTTTGTTCAACTCGTGAAATTTTGCGCTAGAATGACTATTCAAATATTTGTATTAAACAAATCTATTAAATAGTCGAGTTGATCCGACTTATTTACTAAACTATTACAAGATTTAAACATGAGGTATTCAACTTGACTCGATACGAATAACATTTCGAGGGGAACATTTACTCATTGATGGTTGGCTCCATATTAACACAAATCCTATAATTGATAGGCTATCTAATTGGTAGACAAATATATTTTTCCTACTAAACATGCATTGTTATACTATGAAATGACATACTTTTATTTGTATTGCACTATAAAGTATGAGATTTAAGTATGGAAGTATAAATATAATTTTTGGAAGAGTGTAGTTGTCTAACTATTAAGTAGCCAAGATAAGGCCCACTGTCGTATTAATAGTTCTTGCATTTCTCTTTTGAATTGCATATGTTGCATGTTCTTCTATTTCAAATTTACTCTTTAATTTTTTAATTGTGCGTAAGATCGAACACAAAATATTACAAAATATTGTTGAAATGGTACTTACAAAATATGATGTAGTTGAATTTAATTAGTATATAGAGCTATACAGTAATTTGTAATAATTATGAGATTGAGTATAAAATTGAATATATTTTATAAATGTTTAATCCATAATCTATGTATGTATGCATAAATATATATATATATATATATATATATACATATATACATATTAAAAAATTTAAGTCTTAGGATAATTATACATACATATATATAAAGTAAAATGAAAAGTTTGGGGGGGACAATGGTCCCCCTAGTAGCAAGGTAGATCCGCCTCTGGTTGTTCCAGTTTTTCAGCAATCCTTGAAACTTGATGTTGTAGCCATAAGATTAATTTATGCTATATCCATTACATTTTCCACTCGTGAAAAGTGAGCGCTTTCCGGCAAGTAGAACAACAATCGCAAAACTGATCGAGCTATCTTGTTGTTTTTACCAAGTGTATACACGCATCTTCTAAAGCGGGCGGGTTGATTACTATATATTCGACATGCTTATATTGCTCCTTTTTTAGAAGAGTTCCATAATCAGAAAATAGTTCTATCTGGTTTGCTTGAGAGATCGGGCAGAACCTATGCACCTGCCTTACATTGCACGTAACTTCTTCCACTTGCTGCCCTTAAAGAGTTTATAAGCCATTAATAGAGGTCGTTTTAAAATATCAACACCTCCTTTTAGGAAAGCCGGAAGCATCTAGAACGAGATACTTATAACAATAGTTATCTTCATGCATGCGGAAGCCTTATCCGTTTTAGTCGACTGACAGCAAAAAGGCAACAACACATTGCTCTCGTTGAAAAATCGGGCTCTCAGTTGACTCATTTTCTGACCCAATTATCCGCCAGTATATCTGGAGCAGGAATTGTTGTCGTTTTATCTGTTTTATGCAGGGTTGCTTGTAGTAGGATGCCCTTTTGTTCGTCAAAGGTTATTAGTAGTGGGCTGGGCGGGCCTAGGGCTGGTTTGGCTCTCGTGGACTGTGAATTTGCAAGAGTTCTGGTAAGGTTGGTGAGAAAGAAGATGAGATGATGGGTGATTTGGATATAGATTTGAAGGATATTTACTTCAAATTAGCTGCATTGATGGCAGTTGTGGCATTTTGATGAAAACGTATAGTATTTTGATGTGAATTGTAATTTGTAAGTAGATTCAGTGAGAGTTATGTGTTTGTCCTTGAATTATTGTTTTTGTGCCTACTTTGAGTCAGTTTTGTCAAACATTAAACCAGTTTTGTTGAAAGATAAAACTGTTTTTTGGGATCTTGTTGTTTATGCAAAATTTCTCTTGTTCTCAAGGCAGAGCAATTAGTAGACACAAACAAAACAATGGAGTACAAAATTAATTATTGAAGTTTGAACACTGAAATGTTTTTTCCAACAATACAGGAGAGAACTTCATAGACAAGTGAATTTACTGTGCCCACAACATATTTTCCCAGCAGAAACATTAGAACCGAACACAACACGACTAACCTACCTGTGTTTGAACAAAAACAACCTCGTCAAACTTACTCGAACATTTTAATTTATTCAACTAATGACTTTTGAAACGACTCCAGCACCCACAGTTCGGCCACTCTCCCCCAAGGCAAATCTTTGTCTTGTCGAAAAAGAAGAACACATCGTGATAAATTAGGAAATATTTAATGATATTTGTACCAAAATAGCAGATGTAAGAAATAACGAGCTATATAGTGCACTTGCTTCGAGAGAAACATGATAGATAAGATCAAAAACAACGGTTACATTGTCTCCGGGCATAGCCATCTTCACATTTTCAGGCAACTCGACTTTACCAGTGGCATCAGCAGTCCTCATGTAAAATTGAGGTCTATAATTCGAGAAGAAGGATGTGTGGCGACCACCTTCCTCTTTCGTGAGGACATATATCTCTGCCTCGAATTTCGTGTATGTTTTGAGAGTACCGGTTTTTGCAATTACCTATGCATGCACAATTTCAAAAATAAACAAAAAAAAATAAAAAATCTTTATCTTGAATTTTAATAAACAAAAAATAATAATAATAAAAGTAATTTCGAGCCTCAAAAGTGATGGATTGTAATTTAACAGATAATATGTTTTAGATTACCATCGCAAGGTTCGAATAAATATGACCACTGACATATACTGACATGTGAAAGTCCCAAAATTTCAACTTCTTCCCCAGGTAGGTTTGATTATACCCTGCTACACACGGCCTGTTGCAACTGGACCACGCCCCTTCAAAACGGCAAGATTACAAAGTATCAGACTCGAGGATCAAAAGCAGTATTGGTAAGAATATTACACTAAACATAAGTTACATATCTCAGCACCATTGGACATAATAAATTATTTTGTGACCAAGATGTTCAAGAAATCAATCTATACAAACCACACCGAACATCAATAAACAACCGCCTTACCAAATCTCGGAGGATTTGTAACATAAATGGGTTAATAAATAAAGACCATGAAATTTGCAAGAGGACATACAACCTCAAGTCTAGTTACCTGAATGGTGAAAACACCTCCAACTGGCATCGAAAAGGGTTTATCAAGTTGATGGGATTTGGGATGTATGAATCTACAACTTCCATTAGCTTTAAGATAGCCTTCTTTCCAATATTTTCGTTTGGACCTCCAAAGCAGAGAAAGCCGATTCTCGGATAATAGGAATGTCATCTCTAGGGAACTTATTAAAGTAAGCAATTCTGCATGTACAATGAAGTGGTGTCCAATGGGTCTATTAGAAAGAAATAACAAACAGTCCTAACCATGCTCTAAATTTAGCTTACCTCGCAGCTCCATTTCCACAAGTTCTAGAAGTTCCGGGTCATCAACAACATCAACTTTATTGAGGGAACACACCACTGAGGGCACACCCATCTACACCACAAGTAAAAGGTTTACACAATGCAAAACCAAAATAGACGAGCACATAGTTAGTGGAAAAAACATATCTCAAAATATCAAAACTAACAATATTAAATAAGTTAGTGGAAAGACGTAGAAGATTCAAGAAGACAATAGACATTAACTAAATTTATGTGGATAAGTCTAGAACATTGTACATCATATTAGTGAGTGTTGGAAAAGTGATCTAGAAGATGCAAGAATGTTAGGGAAGTTTAGTTCTAGACAATTCCTTATAGGAATGAGTGCATATAAATAGGAGAGACCCCTCACATTGGCAATCCAAGCATCGAAGTGTCTAAGTAAAATAGGGTGTGAGTGTCATATTTAGGGTGTGTTTTGTAATTACTTTCTTAATCTAATAAAATAATTAGCTTTAAGATAGCCTTATTTCCAATATCTTCCTTTGGACCCTCCAAAACAGAGAAAGCCGATCATCGGATAATAGGAATGTCATCTCCAGGGAACTTATTAAAGTAAGCAGCATGTACAATGAAGTGGTGTCAAATGGGTTCATTAGAAAGAAATAACAAGCAGTCCAAACCATGCTCTAAATATGAAGTGGGTCATATTTAGTGTGTGTTTTGTAATTACTTTCTTAATCTAATAAAATAATTATGTTAGTGTGTGTAGCAATTGTACGCCATGCTCTAAATTTAGTTTACCTCGCTGCTTCATTTCCACAAGTTTATAATTATGTTAGTGTGTGTAGCAATTGTACGCCATGCTCTAAATTTAGTTTACCTCGCTGCTTCATTTCCACAAGTTTTAGAAGCTCTGGGTCATCAACAACGTCAACTTTATTGAGGGAACACACCACTGAAGCACACCCACCTGCACCATATTGGCAATCCAAGCATACAAGAGTCCAAGTAAAATAGGATGTGAGTGTCATAGTTAGAGTGTGTTTTGTAATTACTTTCTTAATCTAATAAAATAATTATGTTAGTGTGTAGCAATCGTACTCTGAAAATTTTACATGTAATTCTTCCATGTTCTTCATAACGGCAGTACCAATCCGCAGTACCAATCACAAGTCTTACGTTTGAAATTTCACATATAATTCTTCTATATTCTTTGTAAATTTCACATTTATTTTTCCATGTTATTGGTAACCGCGGACATTTTCTTCCATATCTTCTTCGTAAGGGCGTAGCTAGTTAGGGGCCCCGATCAAATTTTTTCACTCTATTAGTATATTATGCTTAAAAAAATTGTTAAATAATTCAGCCCATACTAATTTATTTAAACTTGTATGTGTATGTATATTTTAATTT
>CACSLK010027752.1:10823974-10836422 GCA_902706635.1 Striga hermonthica | reverse complement strand
ATGTTTTTGGTTGTAGGTTTGAGAGTGGGTTCGGTTGTCCGATAGGTTTAGGGGAGGTCTTATCCTATTCTATTTATATATTTGGTGTGATTTGCTTTTTGTTTTTATTTTGGTGTTTTAGTTCGTTTAGTGCAGATTTGTCTGCTTTCAGTGCAGCTTGTCTGCTTGTAGTCTCTTTTTGGAGTTCTGTTTTGTGATTGTTTGCCTCCTTGATGAAGTTTGTACCCCTTTGTGTATGATAACAAGAGGGTTGGTCCAGTCTTCTGGTTCCAGTGTGTCGTTTGACACTTCATTTGTACTCTTTTTTAGTTTTCCAGTTATTAATATAATTATCGTTTGAAAAGAAAAAAAACTTGTTTACTATTTAAGATTTCCTTAATGATGGTAAATATGTTGTTTATTGTTGGACTCCACTCAGCCCATTAATAATTACAAGGTTCAGTGAGGCACGACCACTAATAGGCCCAGTAACAGGCCCATTGCATATTTACCATGGGCAGATATAAAAAAAGTCCTGCATAGTACACTTTCGCTAAAACCTCCCGCTCTGTACAGAGTAGAGACTCTTCGTTCTCGTTCAAAACCCTAAGTTCTCGTTGAATTTCAATCGCGACAACAATGAAGCTAGTCAGGTTTCGTCTTCGTTCACCATCTTCGTACTTTTTTGCTTCATTTGGATTTTTCTAATTTGATTTCTCATACAGTCGGAAGTAAATTTTGTGGTTGCTTGATTTTCTTAATTTAATTTTGTGCAGATTTCTGATGAAATTGAACAACGAGACTGTATCAATTGAGCTCAAAAACGGCACCGTAGTTCACGGCACCATTACTGGTTCGTCTCTTTTTTTCCGGCAACTCGTTGATGATTTACCTTTGCCGGTTGTTTTATGTTGCTGATTATTTTCATTTTCCTTTTCGGTTTTTGCATTGTGGTGTTGTACTGATTCTATGGCATATGGCCTTTTAATGAATATAAGTAATTAAGTATGCATTGTTGTTGAAAAAAATATGATTGGCCGATTTGTCCTTTGCTCCGGTTTATGGCAGCCATATAAAGGTTTGAATTTCTAGTTCCCAACCAAAATGCATCTTCAGATTTAATCGTGCAGCTGTTTCCTGTTCGATTTAGTGATTCACTTCTCGATTTTACATGGCGGAACTCTTAATTTGTAGTAATCCAGTTGCATTCTAGATTTCTAGTTTTACTAGAAATTGCTCGTCTCTCAGTTGATTTTACGAACATACATTGAGGGATTTTAATGGCGACACCATTGTTTCACATTGTTGAGGTTTGTTTCACAATGATGAGGTTCTAAAAATATGCTTCCATCTAAAACTGTAATTTGTCGACCATTTGCTTCTCGTAGGTGTTGACATCAGCATGAATACACATCTGAAGACTGTGAAGCTTACTCTGAAGGGGAAAAATCCAGTTGCTATGGATCACCTTAGTGTTAGGGGTAATAATATCCGATACTACATACTTCCCGACAGCTTGAATCTTGAAACATTGCTAGTTGAGGAAACGCCTAAAGTTAAGCCCAAGAAGCCAACTGCAGGTATGATTTCATTTCGCCTTTAGGCTTTGTTTTTACAATTATAAAAGGTTACTCACGCAAAGAGACACTTAATATTGGTAATTTTGTAAAGTAACCTGTTAAATTTAAACGAGCCGAGTTTGACTCAACTCGATAAGGCTCCTTAACGCTCGAGAATGAGAATTTTTATATAATTTTTTTAAGACTCGAACTCTGCTCGTTAGTAGTGACAACTGAGATGAGCCGAGCTCGAGCTCGATTTCTGGCTCGTTTATTTAACGAGCCAAGCTCGGCTCAACTCGTTAAGAGCTCGAGCTCGGCTTGACTCGTGTACAGGCCTAAAAGTAACTACGTTCTTTGTAATTCAGGGAAACCCGTTGGGCGTGGCAGGGGTCGTGGGCGCGGTCGTGGACGTGGCAGAGGACGCTAAGTATTTTTCTGTCTTATTTTGTTATTAGTACTTTGCTGTCTTAATATCTACATTGAAGGATTTGTGGCCCAAAAATCTCTGAAATGTCAAATGTTTACAGCCCAGCAGGCCCAGCACGTACAGGTCAGTGCAATTTTGATGATTCTCAATCATTTAGTCAAATCCTTTTACCTTTTGCTAATGGAATACGGTCACATTATATATGATGGGTCATATTTCTATGATGATGTGTTATGGTTATCTACGTGTCCATAGCTAAATAGCTTTGGCTTTTGGTGATGTTTTACTCTTGTTAATTACAATATAGCCCCATGTGTTTATCAAATTAAATTACAGATATTACCCAAATTTTCTTGTTTGGTATTTTATTTTATTTTTTTTTTTAAATGATGATATTGTCCAATTAGTTTTATTTATTTTTTAAATGGGAAAGATTTAGATGGCCCTGATTGTCGAATCAAAATCTGAAACGTGAGCGTTGGAATGTTTATATCCTTTCCTGTCCCATTGATTTATTGTCAACCACTTTCTAATATATATCTTAATAATGATTTTTGTCAGTAGACTATATTGTTCCTACCAGCAAACTTCCAGTTTTCACAATTTACTAGTGCTAATTCTCATCTACGAAGTGTTGAGTTAATGAATATATGTGTAAAATTATTTATGTATAATAGTACCAAACTTAATTCCAGAGTAAAAATAATATAAAACAATATCACGAAGCATAGATTTTTGCCACGTCAACATCCGAAGCGTGAGAATTTACCACTTAGGTTCAACACGTTTTGAACTAATATATAGGGTTTGAATTAATATATAGGGAGGGATTTATAATTGCAAACTGTGTATGATACGTAAGAAAACTACTTCAAATAATCTAGGTTTAGATAAGAGAACATTTCTATAAAAATTAGCATATTAAAGACTGGGCAAAATCTGGGTCGGGTCTCCGGGCTCGAAAACAATGATCCGGACCCGGCATGGACCTATACTCCTGCCGGGTGGTGTCCGGGCCGGTCCGCCATTTTTTAAAAAGCGATAGAAAAATATAAAATAAAATAAAAAAGCGAGTCATAGACCTGGCCCGGACCCGACCAGTCTGGCCGGGTCATGAAACCGATGACCCTAACACGACCCTTCGGAAATCCGGTCCGGGCCTGGACCTGTGGTCAACGGGTTTGACCGGGCCGGGCGGCCCTTGGCCATGACTAATATTAAAGATAGGGAAATTCACAGTCTCGTTATGGAACCATTCCCTCGAGATTTGCAACCGTTAGATCATCATGTAACCGTCGTGGATAGTTGATTTAACGTTACAAACCCCGATGGATGGTTTTGTAATGGGACCGTAAAATCTACCTTAAAGATAATATATGACTTTGAGTCGAATTCTCCATTAAAATGTGCAATTAGCATGAGTCTTTTTGACCGGTGACTAGTTACATTATTGGTAGTATCCATAATTGTTTATATATGTGTGGGCAAAAATTTAAGTGTGTGCAATTAGCAAGAGTCTTTTGGACTGGTGCTTAGGTACATTATTGGTAAAATCCAATGTATATTTGTGGGGCTCAACAATGTTTGGGGTATAAGTTCAGCGAACCGAAGATTACTAAATTATCTTTTGCTACCAAATCATCTATAGCTTGAGCTTTTTTTTTTAATTATATATTTCACATTTTGCCCGTCATAGAGTGATTATTCAACTCTCTTAGTCTCATTAATTTACCAAAAATTTTAAATATTTATATTTTACAAATTTTATGACTATCTAAGCAATGTGAGCTCATCCATTACAAATGAATAGGGCTGCAAAAGACCTGAGCAGTGAGCTGAGTCTCGGGCATTGGCGTTATCTAATCGAGCTCAAATTCCTGCTTGAACTCAACCTTATTATAGGTTTGACTCAACTCAAAAACAAAATATACAAATACTAAAGATTGCCTGGAATTTAATCCACTCAAATTTCATTAGCTTGAATCCTGCTCAAGTTTGAGATGAATTTCGATAATTTTTTTTCTATTCATCGAACACTCGAGCTTATACCATATAGACTTGAGTTCGGTTATAATTCGAGTTCAAGGTGATCCTCGAAACAAGCTCCTGCTCTGTGAGTTTCTCGTTTAATTTGCATTCCTATTCCCTACTGATACATAAAGATTAAAATGGTCATTTTCCTCGATTTCATTGTTTTCTTACATAATTCTAAAACTTCATCTGATCTGAACCGGAGAGGAGGTATTTACAGTGTATTTGTTGAGAGTTACGGGCAAATAACTAGTATTTACAGTGTATTTGTTGAGAGTTATGGGCAAATAACTAGTATAACCGTCAAGCTCAAAACCTTTTAAGAAATTAGAATGGTACTACGTTGAATTTATTTTGTTTAAAAGTCAAAAATTGTACCAAGAGCGCTTAGATGAGATGGTTTGGGTTTCTTCCAACTTAACTAGTGGTCTCGTGTCCGAGCCCTGGGAATGCAGCAGTGTTAAAAACTATTGAGGGAGAGCTTTGCCGTCCTTGTGGTCCTACCCGGCTCGATTCCGTATTAATCGGTTCCCTTGTGGATCCAGAAACCGGAAGGTTCCTGTACCAAAAAAAAAAAAGTTGAAAATTGTGAATATAAAATGAATAAAATTATAATTTTGGTTGGAAGTCGAAAATTGTGAAAATGAAATGAATAAAATTATAATAGTAATAAAACTAATCTCTTGATTTGCTAACTTAACGTACCCACAAATTTGACATTAGCAGAGCAATACGTGATTTAGCAGACGGATGTCTGTATAACCAACTCAAAGCCCCACAATGCCCACAGGCCCACGCGTCTCTTGACTCGGCACTTTGGGCCAACTTTTGTGCCCACGTTTTTGGAGTTCATACCGAGAAAAAAATAAAAAAATAAAATAATAATAATAATAAATAAATAGAATAGATAATCATTGGGTAAGTTAAAAACCGTGGGAGTTCATTGCTTCATTGATTTAAATTTTCGACCTACCAAATTTCAATTCTCAATGAAATGAAATGAATGATACGAACCGATAAAAAAAAAAAAAAGAATAATACAATTTGGTCTGATATATGAGATATTGTCTTGTATTAACCAAAAGATCAATTGTAGTTTTTAGGGTAAATATTTTTTTCCAATTTGTACGTGTTTTTTAATTTTTCAATCTAAAGTTTTTTATGTTGTAAAATGCAACATGAACTATATATATAAAATTATTTGCACGCTCGACTACTTTTTAACCGTCCAATCATCTGTCAAAAAAGACATGTGTATGGTGAAGATGTGGTCGAACATGCAAATAGTACAGGTTGAAAAAAAATTATTTACCCTAGTTTTTATTATCATGAGTATTGAAGGGAGCTTCTCAATTGTACTTTGCGTGATAATGAAAATGGCAAGAGAGAATAAATCTCAATCGGTTTTCTTCCATGTCTTGCTATTTGGAATATTTTGTAGGGAAAAAAGTATTTAATTCCTAAAGCAATGCTTCAATTCTTGTGACATTTTAACACATAATGATAAAACGTGGAATAAAAAAAAGGTTTGAAACAGTGGAATTTTGAGGCCAATACTTAGTCAATTGCTATTAAATTCAATACATATTTCAACTTTCAAAATAATATTATACTACTAACAACAATTTAAAACCTAAACGCACAAATTAAATCCCTTTTTTATTTCTGACTGACAACAATCATTTTTAGAACTATATTTGCACCCAAAACACGTTCCATATAACATTATTATTACTTCGTCAAGTTCAAATAATGAAATGATACAAACCCAAAAACCACATATTAAACTCAATGCAAATTTCTAGATCCTTTCTTCTTCGTACACTAGAATTATTAAATTTTATACTTTTTTTTTTCCATGAACAATGGAGAAAAACTCAAAGGGCAAAAATAAGGTTACAAAATGCGTGGCAAAAGTCAAATGGGAGTTTTATTAGACATGTCCACGGGCCGAACCGGCCCGTGAACCGGCCTCATAAGGGCCAGTTCATTGAACCGGACCTTTAGGATCGCATTTCGATCCCGGTTCAATTTTTTTTTTTTTTTTTTGGGGTCCAACAGGCCCGGGCCTGGTCGGGCCGCTGGTCAGACGACGGGCCACAAGTTATTTTTTTTAAGGGCTGCACTGCCCGTGAACCGCCGGATAGGTGAACCGACCGGGGACCCGGCAATTGGCCACGTCTAGTTTTATGGAATGCACTATAAAGTAAAAAAGAACCGCTTTTGCCGTGAATGTGTACTGTCTGCCATTGTAAAACTTGGACCCACCTTCTCATCTTCTAACTCTGTCCTATCTCCTTTCCCATTCGCCCTCTCTCTCTCTCAAACGCCTCTCTTATCTTATTCTATTGTTTTCGAAATTTGATGTAAAAGCAGAGTCTGAACATTTCCCCATTCAAATCCCGTTTTCAATGCCATGGGTCCACGTTTCATCGGTTTCTTTCTTGTTTTCTTTCTCTTCATAAACACTGTAACATAAACACACACACACAGAGAGAGAGAGAGAGAGAGAGAGAGAGAGAGAGAGGGAGAGGGAGATTGAAAAGAAAAGAAAAAGCAAAGAAAATCAATACTCGCCGTTCAAGGTGAAACCTTTTTTGAGATTCGAAGTTGTTTCTGACTTTCTGTCCCCGTTTAGTCGGAGCCCAGTTGCCCAAAGTTAGGGATGAGCTAGAAAAACAGCAAATCTTTACAAGATTCTTGAAAAAAAAAAAAAAAAGAAAGAGGAGAATGTCCCACATGGAATTTTTCAAGAAATTTAAGCTCTTGAAGGCTCAGGAGGCTGCTAACCCTGGTGTTCTTGGGTGCTTTTTCTTCAGCCTCTGCGTAATCCTTGCCCTTTTTGTGCTGGATTACAGAATATTGGCTGGCTTGCAGGGCCAGCTGTTTTCAGTGCCTTGGTTTAGGTCAAATAGCTCTGCTCTAAAATCATCGAAAGTGGGTTTTCTTGAAAGGGGTGGTGGGTATTGTGATATATTTGATGGGGATTGGGTTTGGGATGAAAGTTATCCTCTTTACCAATCGCAGGATTGCGCGTTACTGGACGAGGGTTTTAGGTGCACTGAAAATGGGAGGCCTGATAAATTCTACACCAAGTGGCGCTGGCAGCCTAAAGATTGCAATTTGCCCAGGTTGTTGTTATTATTATTATTATTTTATTTTTTTTAAGATTATTATTTTTTTTAAAAAAAATTATTTTGGTGTGGTATGTTGGTTTGATTATGCTATGAAATTGAAATTTTCATGAGTCTAAATTGTTAGGTGTGGCTATCAGGGAAAAAAAAAAATGGGTCTGATTGGTTGGGTTGTGACTTGTGACATGGATTTTGTGTGGGATTAGGGACCCTAATTTTTAGGAGAATGGTTTTTTCTTTGCTGGGATGATGATTTAGTAGTAGCTCATAATGGGAGAATTTGGTATTTCTTGCAAGGTTTGTTTTTGTCAATGTGAATAACAGATATACTACTTTCTTGGGGAAGATGCTACGGTCTCGTTACGGAACCATTCTGTTGAGGTTTGTAACCGTTTGATCAACTATGTCTAACGGTTACAAGATTATCTAACAGTTACAAACTCTGACGGAATGGTTCCGCAACGGGACTGTAGCATTTCCCATTTTCTTGGAAAAGGAGCAAAATTTTGAAAACTAGCTCATAATTAGCTAAAGGATTTCTAGTTAGGCCTTGTGTTGTAGTGAAAGTCTCATTGCCAAAGCCCTGTTTAGTGCGAAAAAATTCTTTCGGTTTTCCTCATTGCTGTTGAAGTTGATTATGAGTGTTGTTGTGTGTGATAAAAAAACTAAAGATCACGAAAGCTGCTTGTGGGATTGATGATAATCACACATTTTAGCTTTATCAGTACAAAAATGATTGGACTGTTTTGATTAATAATCACACGAATTGTTGTTCTGTACCAGATTTGATGCAAAAATTATGCTGGAAAATCTAAGAGACAAGCGGCTCGTGTTTGTGGGAGATTCTATCGGGCGAAACCAATGGGAATCCCTTCTTTGCATGCTATCTTCTGTCATTACCAATAAAACTTCAATATACGAAGTGAACGGGAATCCTATCACGAAGCACACGGGCTCTCTGATTTTCAAGTTCAGAGACTTCAACTGCACTGTCGAATATTATCGAGCTCCATTTCTTGTGTTGCAGAGCCGAGCGCCTGTTGGGGCTCCCAAGAGTGTGAAGATGACTATAAAGCTCGATAAAATGGACTGGAGCTCGGTTCAGTGGAAAGGTGCGGATTTGCTGGTTTTCAACACGGGGCATTGGTGGAATCCAGAGAAAACGACTAACGTGTATGATTTTTTTTATCCTTTTTTTTTCTGGCTGAGTTAATGTTCATTATTTTTTAAAATGGTTCTTACCTATAGTTTTTACTAAATGTGAAATTATTTAATTGATATGTGTCTTAGAGGATGTAATTATATAAGTTTGTGTGATAATGTCTTTATAAATAAGAAAAGTAGCTTGAAGGCTGAAATAAAGGAGAAGAAAGAAAAACTAGATTTTGCACTTCTGTGAAGAAATTCTGTTAACCGGGCATGTTAGATAGTGTGTCATTTTGAATTCTTGAATTCGATTTTGCATTATGGACTGAGCTGAATTGCGTTTAGCCGTTTATTTCATCATAGCAGATAAGTAGACTGTATATGTTTCAGCATTATTATCTATTCATGAACTTATGGGGCTTAAAAATGTTTCAGCATTGTCTTTGTTCACCTTCAATATAGTGTGCTACACTTTTCAGTTTATGTTAAGCAAATGTCCACAAAAGTAGCATAAATGAATCTCACATCTCACTCAGAAAACCCCATAATCAGCTAAAAAATAAAAGTTTGTTGGAAAATATCAGGAGCTCAATTTAATTTGATAAATCTTTACGCTGTTGCTATTCTTCGAGTAAAATAAACCGAACCTCAAATTCTTTATACGTTGAATTTTGTATCAGGGGATGTTATTTCCAAGAAGGGGCAGAGATAAAGATGAAGATGAGTGTCGAAAATGCCCTCCAGAGGTCCATGAAGACTTTGACCGACTGGATAAGCCGTGAAGTTAACTTGTCCAAGACTCATTTGATCTTCCGAGCTTATGCTCCCGTACATTTCAGGTATTCTTGGAACTTTTAAAAGAAAAACACAGAAAAGAAACAACAAGAGAACGAGTAAATAATTTCGTTGTTACCGTTAGGCGCATTTTTACACTTACCGCGTAAAAAATATTTACCGCCACCTTTTTTTTTTCACAGTGGCGGTGACTGGAAAACGGGCGGGAACTGTCACCTCGAGACGATACCCAACTTGAGCAAACCATCGCAACTCTCCGAAACGTACTCAGAGTACAAAGCTGTTTTGCATGGCTTATCCGAACATATTCGAAAGAAAACTATCGAATTGTTAAACGTGACAGGCATGACGTCTCACAGGAAAGACGGGCACGCCTCGCTGTATTATTTGGGGCCAACGGAAGGCCCGGCACCCCTACGCCGCCAAGACTGCAGCCATTGGTGCCTTCCAGGAGTTCCTGATTCTTGGAACGAGCTCCTCTACGCGGTTTTCCTCAGACGAGCGATTGTTCGAGGTTCGGGATTTGTATTGAAACTATAAAAAACAAAAAAAACAAAAAAAATGAAATTTTTACCTATCGATTTTACTAAGGCTTCCGCGTGCTATATATCGTTTTTAGTGTAAATTACCCAAAAAAATTGCTCGAGGCTCGGTTTATTTGGGTTTTTTTATTTCTTTTACGTTTAAAAGGGAAGGAAAAGATTTTTTTTTTTTTTTATGTGAAGAATTGTTTTCTATGATGAAGACAAGTCTTACGAGCAATTTTTTTGTAATTTACTTGTATTTTTTATTTTATTTTATTTTTTATTTTTATTAATTCGTGAGACGAATGTCGCGTGTGTCGAATGATGCCAATCATTGTACGCGCGATATTCGTCGCTAGTATATTTGTTACGCCGATAAAATAGAAGATTCGGGAGGTGCAAAATCGTTCGATTTGGGCACATTATGAGGACATTAAAGTGCTACATTATAGGGAGATTGAGTTGATTTACATTTATTCTCATGTGTGATTAAAGTTAGAGGGGAATGTTTTGGTTTTTAGTTAACTGGAAATATTCATATATATAGGTTTTGATGGCTTGAATGTATATATACAGAAATGAAGCTGTTTTTTTGCAGCTCTGCACTTTTTTTGTCAATGACTTATCCATTTTTTTTTTTACCTTTGATATTATACACACACTCACGCACACATCCACATGGGTGTGTGTTGATTAAATGGTAAAAAAAAAAATGTAATTCAATTTTGTTCTGTTAGAAAATTCAGTTTTCTTCAGTTTACTTTGTCATTGACTATTGCTTTTTTTTTTTAAAATCATTTTTTTTACCTTTGATATTATACACACACTCAAAGGAGTGGTCGTTACATGCGACCATCCAGCCTCTCGGCCTTAATCAATGTATTGGGGTTAAAATTAAAAGGTTTTTGGGGTGATTTGGAAATTTGACCCGAATCTTTAATTTAATTATTTGGGAAGCAGCTGTTTAAGATAGTTTTTGGATACAAAAAAAACTAATATCGAAATAATTCAGAACAAAATATTTTTGGAATAGATGATTGTAAATTAGCTGTTTTTACACATAAAATAACCAATTATTTATCAAATCCTTTACATAATATTATAATCTAATCAATTAGTCCAATTTTATAATTAAATCAACTATCAGATAAATGTCCAACATACCTACATCTAAACTGGAAGTGTATCTATAGAGAAAAATATGACACCCTTTTAGATGAAACATTGTTATTATATTTTAATTTTTTAAATAAAAATTTGGCCTTATAAAACATCCAAATAACTCTTCTAGATTAACTTAATTGCGTCATTAGTTGAGCCTTACCAAATTAATTTAAACCATATCTTTTTCCTTATTCAACTGGTCGATTTTTTTTCATGCAGCCTACGTTGATTAGGCCTTTGAGCCCATTGGAAGTGGGCCAAAACAAGTCCACCTAAAATGTAAAAATATTTGAATCTCAAATTTTAGAGAAATTACCTATAAATTTATTTTTATTAGCACAATTATGAAGTTTCTTTTTAATTAATCACAAATATACTACTTTTGACTGATTATTAATTGTTTATTTATGATTATTTTATTATTAGTTTCTAAATTGCATTCTGTAGTTTATGGCTCGTTTTATAAATAGTTTTAGGTATGTTTTTACTTTGAATGTCGTATTTTGCAAAAGTTTTCAAAAAGTGTAGTAAACGTGTAAAAGAACTTTTTTCCAAGTCATTAGGCTTAGTATTAAAAAAAAAACTACCAGAGTATCGTTTTCCTGCCCACGATGGACACGAGTTAATATGTCCACCAACTGATGTGACATGAGATTAGTATACCACAAATTATGGATATTGTGTTACAAAGTCATCAAATTTTGACATGTGGCTGGTGAGTACATCTTAATGTGGCTACGAATATTTTCAACCAGAAAAAAAAAAAAAAAGGAATGTTACTATTGAATTGATTTGCTTATGTTGTAAGTTATACTAATAATAATTTCTCAAAATGTTATTTATGAGAGCTATCTAAATTTTTCATAGGTACAATACTTATAATTTTTAAAATTTTGTACAAATGCTTTTGTTATTACTACTATACATCAATCTTCTTGACTCTAAAATTAGCAGCTTCCCCTAACTCTTCTACTTTTTTAGCCAATATCTCAACTTTCTCCACAATCTCTACCAACAAGAAATTGAATGTTGTGATTGCAAGATTTTCATCATTTTCAGAAATTTGGGCCTTGTAGCAAGTGGAGAATGGAGGGCCCAATTGTAATTTTGCAGATTGCAATTTTGGGTTTATCAAAGACTTGGTTTTGCATAGCTCCATTTTTTCAATGCTCTCTCCAAGCTCTTTCAATATCCATTGAGTTGTTAGCATGAAAGTCTCACATGGTTCCTTGAGTATCTGCCTTTGCATGGGTGATGGCTGAGATAAGAGGGGTAAAAATGTCATCAAGAAAATTTATTGTAAATAAGTACGACATTTCATCACAAAAAATACGCAATTTTCGTAAAAATATATATATTATTGCATAACCAAATTAAGTTAACTGTATAAACCGATTTTGACTCTCAAGTAAAAAAGTATATTCGGCCAAATTATATTAATCGTGTAAACCAATTTTGACTCGTTTATGTATTTTTGTCGAAAAACTGCTACTGCATGACCAAATTGAGTTAACCGTATAAATCGAATTTGATGGATTTGATTATATACCTGCTTTGATGATTGAAGGCATAATTTTAAGGCAAAAATTGTTGCAGCAAGTTCACTTAAATGATCTCCAACCTCCAAATATTTTGCCCATGGATGGCTCAATCCAAATTTCCCATGCCAAGGTTCCCATTTTGCAT
>CACSLK010027752.1:10801137-10823918 GCA_902706635.1 Striga hermonthica | reverse complement strand
TCCATTTTTTCAATGCTCTCTCCAAGCTCTTTCAATATCCATTGAGTTGTTAGCATGAAAGTCTCACATGGTTCCTTGAGTATTTGCCTTTGCATGGGTGATGGCTGAGATAGGAGGGGTAAAAATGTCATCAAGAAAAGTTAATGTATATAAGTACGACATTTCATCACAAAAAAATACGCTTTTTTCGTAAATATATATATATTACTGCATAACCAAATTAAGTTAACTGTATAAACCGATTTTGACCCAAGTAAAAAAGTATATTCGGCCAAATTAAATTAATTGTGTAAACCGATTTTGACTCGTGTATGTATTTTTGTCGAAAAAGTGCTACTGCATGACCAAATTAAGTTAACTGTATAAATCGAATTTGATGGATTTGATTATATACCTGCTTTGATGATTGAAGGCATATTTGTAAGGCAAAAATTGTTGCAGCAAGTTCACTTAGATGATCTCCAACCTCCAAATATTTTGCCCATGGATGGCTCAATCCAAATTTCCCATGCCAAGGTTCCCATTTTGCATGATTTGCCTACCAATTTATTAAAAAAAAAAAAATAAAAAATTGAAAACTATTAACTTTCTTCAATATTTTCAAGCCATATATATGATATTTTTATTTTCAACCAAGCCCAAATATCAGAGTACAAATTTGCAAAATGGTTTTGGTAAAAATGAAGACTACTAGTATTCCTTTATTTATGAAGCAAAATATTTAACCAACAAAATAAGTCATATTAATATTATTTAATAAGGTTTATGTTAGACATAACTAACCATTCTTATATTAAATAAATATGTATTTTCAAACTGAAATACCATATTCTAAAAAATAATTTTAGTATGATATTTCATAGCATAATAATGTATTTTTAAAAATGTGACAGATCAGTCCGCCTAACAGTTAGACCGACTCGTAAAAGTAAAAGTGAATAGTATTTGGTAACTAACCAGTAATTCATCATTGGATTTGGAATTGAGAACGGCCGTGCAAGCTTGGATATAATAATCACCGCCAATAGCCCCTTGATTTTCCTTCTCACTTGCTATTTTGAAATATTCATCAAGGCACCCTATAAATCACCAAAAAAATAAAACTCATGTCACACACATAAACTATTTTTCTCTAAACAATTAGTGCATTCGTATTATATGTTAAAGCATGACATTTGAACCACCTTGGATGCTAGTCGAGAGTTTATCGAACTTGTGTGCCGTCGAGAGGTGAAGCTCGTCGCTTGCCCAAATAGGACACACGACCAAGCTCACGAATATGCAGACGGCAAAACCGATCCCGATTGTGGCTATACGGTCCCGGCCGACTTCCGCCACCTTGTCGACCCGGATGCCGGAAATCGCCACCAAGCTAAAGGACATGATGAAGATCATGAATCCATAGTCATACCTTCTCTTTAGCCTAGGGACCAATCTACAATATGTTACACCAGCACCTAACAAAATATATATTGTAGATATATTAATTAGAGCATTCTTAATTTTATATTTATTTCATTTCAACTATTGAATTAATTGAAAAATGAACAAATCCATGAGGCTACTATATTAGCATTTTGGTTTCATGTTGATTTCAAAAGGTACAATATGCATCATTTGATAAAATCAACGGGTCGTAAACACAACTCAGTTACTTAAATGAGCTGATGAACTCTCGAACAACTAATTGAGTTTTACTTATTAAGAGTCGAGTCGAGTCAAACTTGTTCGCGAACATTTCGTTTTAAGTTTTAAGTTTATTAAATGGACCAAACAGAACTTTCACGAGCTCAAAACGAGAAATTACTCGATTGGGCTCGACTCGACTTGACTCGAATATCATCACCATTATTTGAAATATGATTCAAACTCCACAAAGTTGATGATTATATTACCTAAGATAAAAACGGCAGACCCAATAATGATATCTTTGCCAATGCCTCCAATTTCGTCTCCTAAAATGGCGGCCAAACAGCCTAATATCCCACCAGTTAGTGTCCCAATTATACGGTTTATGCCTTTTCCAAGTGTCGCACCTGCATTTATAATCAAAGCAATTTATTTATTTATTTATTTATTTTTAATTTCTTAATGTAATATTTAATCAGGTAGTAAATAATTGATAAAAATATATAAAGACTAAAGAGTGAAATTATCAAATTAATTAACCTGCGTAGAACTCGAACATGACCACAACAGTCATAACAGCCCACATTCCGTTTTGTCCGACTTCCTCAAACATCGGATTCACAATGTACAAAAGCGACACGATTACGAGAGCAAGCCCGACTTTCATGCTGTGGATCGCTTTCCGACCATTTGTTCCCTTAACGCACGACAAAAAACGGCGCCACATGGGAAAGAAAACCTTATAATTTTCCTCGATTTTTTTGAAAACGATCATGTTTGGCGGGTCGTGAGAGAGGGAAAAAAACAAGCTGCCAACAAGTTTGTTCTCGTGTTGTTGTATTGTTACAAGATAAGCATATAGGATTTGTTGCGGGTTTTGTGAGTTTATTATGTGTTGTTATATATAGTAAGAGATCACCACATAGTATAGTGCCACATAGGTGGGTGGGGTGGAGTGGGGTGTTGTGTTAGAGTGAATTAAATTATTTGGGTGGGAAAATAAATTTTAAAAGATATATATGACCTAAATTTTAGAAATAGTTCGTTTTTTTTTTTAAATAACTATGGATGAATCCATAAATCGAGCCATCCGATTGCTCCATAGCAAAACCGTTAATTATACTTATGTGACACTTTCATGTCTAAAATCGTTATTGACTAGCATTAATCATTTCTTTACTCTAATTACAATATCTAGACAATAATCAAATCAAAATAATCAAATCAAAATAATTTTAACTGATGAAAATCAGGATAATTCGATTTTTAAGGAATGTTGACCAAACAGGTTAAAATTTTTAACTGACTTTAGTGGTATAACCAAACATCTTGAAATTTCATAAATAATAATAATAATACTTTTCTAATGTTCATTTTTACCGACAAAATTTGCAAAATGTGATATTATTATCTAACTTATGTTTTTTTAATTTTATATATAGGGTTGGGTTTCAGAACGAGCAGGTAAAAATGTATGTTAGCCATTAAATTTGATTATATTAAAAAAATGCTAAAACAGTTATATTGATTAGGGATAAATTAGAGATTACTTCCATCACATAAGGATAAATTAGACATTGCACAATTACACATCCAGTGGGCCCTACCCCCATCATCTCCCCCACACCCATCCACGCCCGACCTCAACAAATCCTTCTGCCGGTCAGATCTTCACCACCCACCACCCACCAGCCACTCGCCGCCAGCCAGTCCCGCCACCGTGTTGGTCTGCCGCCACAGCCTTGCTACGCCACTGCCGGCCAGAGAGACCCTACCTGCACAAATCGCAGGGAAAAGACGAGGGAGGAGCTAAAGAGACTTCCGCCTCCGCCTGTGCCGCTGCCGCCTGTCCCGTCCAAGCAACCTGGTAATCGAGGACTTCTCAATCGTCTTTATCGGCAACCAGAAAATATAATCGACGGACCGTCTTCATCCTGCAAATCTAATCGGTCGGGCTGCCCTCGCCGGCCCGCGCGGCTTCTCCGAACCGTCGAAATTGAAGTCGAGTCATCAATTGCGAAATCAACGTCATCCGATTGCCTTTGCTTGCTGTCCGGCTGGATCCGCCGGAAACACAGTTACGGACCTTGCGGTTGATGTCCGAAAATTGAGGAAATTTGATTTGGGGATTGGTGATTTTTGAAAATTTGATGAAGTCCTAAGGACTTAATTGCAATTTTACAAGTTTTTAATATATTACAATTTAGTTTATGAGTTAAATTTATAATTTAATAAAACTTTAATAATTGCACATTAATGTATTGCACAATATAACGTTTTAATATGCACTTCAAAAATAACTATTCTTCAGACTGCACTTTATTCATATACACATTGCACATTAATGTCTGTCATATTGCACTTTAGAGTTTATTTTGTGCAGTAACTAAAATACCTTGGCGTGAAAAATCAAAAGTCCACTTATTTACAGTAATGCCACTGCGTGTTTAACTAAAGCTGGACCCTTTGACCGCATCTAGAACATTGATATATCACATCCAACTGCTATAATTCATTCTTATTTCTTTCACTATGACACTTTCTCATATGATCCTAACTATATATATATATAACTTATGATAATTTAATCATATATATGTGCATGTGTACATAATCAGATACTAGTTAATATTTCAAGACTAAAGTGATTACTTTCCGTAAAACTATTTATGATAAAATTAGCCATTTTTTATGAAAAGAAAATATTAGATTTATAGAATCGGGGGAAGAATGTGCGGTCCTACATAGGTGAAGCGCACCATAAGAGGGTAAACTCAGGTGCACCATAGTGAGATTTCATCCCACAACCAATTGGATGGGAGTAGCCCACTAGGCTTATAAACTAGGCCCATTTTTTCTATAGAATCAATGTGTGACAACTCACAAGTGATATTCCAACACGCCATCTCACTTATGAGTGCTTCTCTAACCGTCCTAGAGCAGGCTCAGTTAGTTAGTAGAGAGTTATTACAGGTCCTAGATCAGACCTGCTCTGATACCATACTAGATTTATATAATTGGGGGAAGAACGGTTCCACATTTGTGAAGCGCACCATAAGGTGAGTTTTGGTGCACATAGTGCGGTTAAAACCAATTGGTGATGAGATGAGTAGTCCACTAGATTTATGAACTATGCTCATTTTCCTATAGAACTAATATTGGACAACTCACAAGTGATATTTCAACCATAAACTTTTTATTCAACATTTTGTTTGTTTTGGTTGACCTAGGACCCATCTTATCAAGGAGGTTGTTTTCACAAAATTTCAGACATATTGGAGTTCATATACCCATTCAACTTTATAATAAAGTATATATTCGTATTGTTAAATATTATAATTTTATTTATTTAGTTTCATACAGTATGATTAGACGGTCTCACATTAGCCTAGTGAGAAGAATTATAAATATATCTGTTAGAGAACATCCAGTAGCCTGGGGCGGGTACATATATATAATAGTTAAATTAGTTCAATAACTTCTGCAATTTTAAAAAATACTCAAGATCTGCAACCTCCTATTTTTAATATATGTCGTTTTGAGAAGTTGCACGTTAATTAAGAATATTTTTTTTGTCAATAATAACCTTATTTAATGAAGATAGAGATGAATGTTTTGAGAAAAATTGAAAAGTGAATATGAAAAGACGTAATGTATTTATTGACTAAATGAGGTAATAATGAAAAAATATGTACAAAAGATCCAAAACGACATTTATTTGGGAAATAGTTGATAAAACTAGAATGACATTTAAAAAAAATAAGAGTGAGGAATAACTAATAAAATGTAGATGTTTGTACCAAAATAAATAAATAAATAAATAAATAAAACTAAAAATGTAGATGAATACTTCTAAAATGCAAAACCTACGATAAAACAATCGACTATTTATGAAAAATGTCAATTAGCTCATTTGTTTGATTAAAAAATTTTGCATTTTAATGAGTCAATGAATATATTAAAATAGTGGGAAGAAGGTGCTGTCCTATCAAATGTAGCGCACGGTAAGAGGGTGAACTTAGACACTTTAGTGAGATTTCATCATAAAATTAATTGTGATTGGAGGAGTAGCCTACTAGACTTATATACTAAACTCATTTTCTCTATAGAATAAATGTGGGACAACTTACAAATAATATTCGAATAGAATATTAAATTTACTGGATAAAATTGTTGTTTGCTATTAAGTTTATTTTGCAATTTTGCCTCCATTGTTCTCACTGAATTTACTATCGACAGCACTTCTTCGGGAGGGCTACGCAACTTATAATAAATCCACATACCTAAGTCCAATAATAATATTACTATACTATAAAAAACATGATAACAAAGTAATGAAATTAATATTTTAAAAAAACTAAAAAATTATCGTCGAGACTCGCCTTGCGCCTCCCGCCACTCCGCCCACCTAGGAAGCCGACTGACTGATTTTGTAAGGCCTATTCATAGAAATCGCTAGCGTCTGACGTCTAAGCCGATTTTTATAGTACGTTGATTATAACGTTCTATTGAAGTTTTTTTAACTAAGAACAACATAATATTTTAACATCACGCTGTGATTGTAATAAATTAATTAGTTGTCAACGAATTCAATCTTTTAATTCGAGTTTAGGCTTTCAGCGAGCCGAACAAATCAGGTCGAGCTCGATTCTTTTGACAATTAGAAAGAAAATTCGAACATTTACGAGCTAAACTAAGTTAGAAAAAACTACACAAAACTTATTCTCGAGTTTAACAAGTCGAACTAGGACCATTAATTTAATGAACAATTAAAGCTGAGCTCGAGCTTTATCAAATTGAGCTAGGTTGAGCATATGAATTCCTTATTTCTTTTAATAATTCTATGTTTGCAAGAATTATATTGATATTACTACAATAAAATATAATATAATAAGTGTGATACTTATCTTATATTTCAATTTAAAAACTATATATAATTAATATCAATAAAATATATATATTGATATTGGATGACTCGACATTCACTACAACGCGAGCCGTACATCTCATTCTCAAACGAAGAGGAGATTTGAAAGTCAACCTATATTGTTATGTTTTGGAGATTTTTAATTGATATTCGTCAATAGAGCAGATTAATGGAAGTGGACACGTTTTGAACACGGGATGGTCGGTGCAAGATTAAAAAAAAATTAAATAAATAAATTACTTTCAAATAGGAAAAGAGAAAATTATCTCATGCGATTAGCTAGGGTTGTAAAAAAATATTTTTGTTAGGTTATATATAAATAAATACATATTTTTCGAGTTGAGTCCTTTTAGATGTAGAAATAATTACCTATATGAATTTTAGGTCAATAACTACTTATCCCATTCATCACTTGCTAATTACACTAGACATGTTCAATAACTAGATGAGTAACTTATTATTCATAAATTGCTATATATATGTATAATCGCATTATCAAATTGTTATCGAAAAAATAACCGATTTTGAGGTAGACGATTAACCCCAAATGTTATAAGTATTCGATTATCCATCTAACTAATCGCATCCGATTATGACTTCATCGAGTTTGGGGGATTCTAATTGGAAAAAATTCATACCTAACATGTTTACGTGATAAACTGCTTTTGCTTAATACCATATAATGGCATGATTAAGTGTCATTTACTAATGCCACAATATGTATATTATATATTTATATTACGAGTTGATGTCTAATGATATTATTAGTACGTGGATGAACATTTATTTTATTTCTTTACGGACGGCCTAAATTAATTAGTGGAGGCCACTTACTGCTTTTTATTTATTTATTTATTTATTTACTTATTTATAGGAACCTGTTTGTACAACAACAACAAAACCTTCCAAGGCTAGAGATGAAACCCGAGAGAAACGATGGTACAAAAAAAAAAGCTCATAATCAAAACAAAACAAAACAAAAGCAAAAGCAAAAAAAAAATAAAAAAATGAGCAAAAGTCACGGTTCCGGCACGTAGATCGCTAGCCTCCAAGCGCTCCTATCCACCACTAAATCCTTGGAAATATTCCAATTTTTAAGGTCTCTCTGAACCGACTCCTCCCAAGTGAGTTTAGGCCGACCTCTACCTCTCTTCACACCATCGACCCGCTGAAGAACTCCCCTACGTACCGGTGCATCAGGAGGCTTTCTTTGGACATGTCCAAACCACCTCAACCGATGTTGGACCAGTTTCTCCTCAATTGGAGCCACCCCGACCCTATCTCGAATATCCTCATTCCGGATTCTATCCATTCTTGTGTGCCCGCAAAAGCAGCGCAACATACGCATCTCTGCTACACTTAGTTGTTGAACATGTTGCCTTTTTGTAGGCCAACATTCAGAACCGTATAGCATCGCCGGGCGAATCGCCGTCCTATAGAACTTACCTTTTAGCCTTTGTGGCACCCTCTTATCACATAGAACGCCCGAAGCTTGACGCCACTTTAACCAACCGGTTGCAATTCTATGCCTAACATCTTCATCAATGCCGCCATCCTTTTGTAACATCGATCCTAAGTACCGTAAAGTCTCCTTCTTGGCCACTACTTGCCCGTCAAGGCTAACATCGCCATCATCATGAGTAGCCATGCTGAAAGCGCACGTCATGTACTCGGTCTTCGTCCTACTAAGATTGAAGCCTTTCGACTCTAGCGTGTCCTTCCACAGCTCTAACTTCCTGTTTACCCCTGCTCTACTCTCGTCAACTAGCACCACATCATCAGCAAATAGCATACACCAAGGGATATCACCTTGTATGTCCCTTGTGGCCTCATCCATCACCAAGGCAAATAAATAAGGGCTCAGTGCTGACCCCTGATGGAGTCCTATGTTAATTGGGAAGTCGCTGGTATCGCCCCCACAAGTTCGGACACAAGTCATCGCATCCTTGTACATATCCTTGATGAGGGTAATGTACTTAGATGGGACTTTGTGCTTTTCTAAAGCCCACCACATGACATTCTTCGGTACTCTGTCATAAGCCTTCTCAAGGTCGATAAAGACCATGTGCAAGTCCTTCTTTTGGTCCCTATATCTCTCCATCAATTGACGAATTAGGAAAATCGCCTCCATGGTTGACCTTCCAGGCATAAACCCAAATTGGTTTTGTGTCACACTCGTCACTCCTCGTAGACGATGCTCGATAACCCTCTCCCAGAGCTTCATCGTATGGCTTATCAACTTAATCCCACGGTAGTTACCTGTTTGTCCCATAAATATTATGCACACAAACTTGGGAATAAATAGAAATACATTCAAACATATTATATTCTTAATCATACTAAATAACGAAGAATATTCAAATAATTAATTAATGTTTTCCCGAATATTATAATTAAAATCTGTATCTATGCATGGATGAATAGTTCTATTTTGTACATAATAATTTTGCATATATGTTTACATATTCTTACATTGATAGATTTCATTCCAATATTTTATTTATTTATATATATATACACACACACACACGCTCCATTATGTAAAAATTATAGTGTGAATTGTAGCATCTTGAACTAACTTGATGACATATTTTTGCACTTGATGTCAAAAAAAAAAAACCTCAAATCTAATCACAAAAGAAGAGATTGCAAATATTTAATCATAGTGCAATAATAACTATTATAATGGGAATTAGTCTAGATGAGGGCACTAAGGAAAATGACTATATTTCACTATAGTGTTCCAATAGAGGATTAATATAGCTAGCCATACATGTTGACTGAATTATTATAAGTATAAATAACTCGAGTGAGGTGAAAGAAGGCTTTAACAGGTCAACCTAAAGAAAGAATAATGGGGGGAACCAGTCTACCAGACAACCTCGAGAGTAGGAGGATTTGGTGGTCTGTAGTAGCTCGAAGACGACATAAGGCGACCTAGAGAGTTCTAAGACGACCTAATGGGCGACGACATGGGGAAAGAAGACGACCTAACCTTTACAGGAAGGGTCAGGTGACTCGACCTTCTAGAGGACGTACGGCTCGACCTCTATCTAGAACCCGACAACGACTTAATTCACTCAATAGCTCGAGGTAGACCATCGGATCGTAGATCAAGTAATTTCAAGAAGAGTCACGACCTAAAGCCAAAAGATAATGAAGATAAGAAAGAATCTTAAAGGGATAAGAAGGAATCTTAAAGGGATAAGAAGGAATCTAAAAGTGACTAAGAGATAATTAATATATGGATAACTATCAAGTCGAAACAGTCGAGCAGGCTGCCCGCAGGCACCCGGACAAAGCATTTCGGGCAGGTATTTCCGTATATTCTACATACATTATACGTACAATTCCGGGAACTGAATTTTGGTTCAAATATATTCAATACCAAATCATTTAAATCTCTTATTAATTAATTTTTATTTTTTGATTAACTTATTTTTTTTTGTTGGACCTACTATTGGAAAGTGCCTTTAGACTTCCAATTTTTCAATCATTCAAAAACAAAATTATCACCTTAATTCTATATATGTATATATGTGTAAGAGCGATTATAAAAGAATATACTAAGATGGATTAGTGGAACAAACACTTTGGTGGACAATATGAAGTGGTGATTTTAATTGGGAGGTACCTTCCAATGTCATGGGGAGCAAAATGTACCTATGCTTTTATCCGTAGCACGGAACTTTGAAAATCTATTGTTATATATTTCATTTTTATTCCTTTGAAATAAATCTAAGTGGTGATGGTGATTTGAAGTCACCTTTGCAGATTTTTTGGGTTTTGTCTTCACATGGACTCGGTGTATTATAGTGGCACCTCTCACTAATTCATAAATCATTCAACCACTAAGAATAACATCATAACCAAAGAGAAATGCTACAGTCCCGTTACGGGACCATTCTATCGGGATTTGTAATCGTTAGATCACCATGTAACCGTCGTGGATAGTTGATCAAACGGTTACAAACCCCGACGAAATGGTTGCGTAACGAGGCCGTAGAATCTCCCATAACCATAACCATACAACTAACCATTAACCCGACAAACACACACACAGACAGACGTGTGCGCGCACACACACGTATATTTTGTTTGGTTGGCATCACTAAATGCCTACTTTGATTTTTTCAAAATATGCATAATTTTTTTTTTAAAATATCATATTTTAAAAAATGCATGAATGAAATTATAATATTTTATAGTATAAAATTGTTCTCACAGTATGACAGGTCGACTCGTCTAATGTTAGATTATCTCATACAAAAAAATTGTGGTTTTGTTAACAGAATATGACAGTCCACAACGCCTGGAGTTCCCATCGGCTGGTTTGAAACCGTGACTTGAGCATGATGTTGTCGGCGTGGCTTACCACCGTCGGATAGCTTGTTGAGTTGCCCCCTCAGTACCAAAAAAAAAAAGTTGTTGCCATATAACCAGAGGCATTATTCTTCGTTGATCGCTTTAATTTCAGTTTCTACATTAATACTATAATTAATATTCACTATTTGCAATTGCAATTGTGAGGTTAATAATCATTTATGCCCTATTTATTGGTCTAATAATCTATTGTAGGAAATATTTGTGGGGAGTATTCTACAGTTGAGACATTTGTATTATACTAATAAATCAAATCCTTGCATATTTAGGTGTAATTAAATCCTTTGGATTATTATTTAATTTGTAGGCTTTATTATTTAATCGTGAAACTTCCAGAAGCTTCTGGTTGATCTGTTGATATTAATTAGTGGATTTGTTTCTTATCGTACAAGCGAGCTGGAACAGTCAGCAAATGGAAATAAGAATTTGCAAACAAGATTTATTTAGAGACAAGTAAATTACAATTTTAGTCTTGTATATTTTACTATTTAAGTTTATTCGTCTTTTGAATTGTGTTTTTTATTTTCGTCTCGTATGTTTGAAAAAAATGTTACAAAAAGGTCATTTTCGCAACAAAAAGGTCCTTTATGTTCTGCAAAAAAATGTTTTAAATTCTTCCCTTACATATAAAAAGGATCTTTGTGTAACCTTTTTCTAAGCATACGGGACGAAATTAGAAACGCATATTTGAGGACGAAAAAATTAAAATAGTGAAACATACAGGACCAAAATTAAATTTGATTAATTAATAATAGTTTCATAATTTTTTGAATTGAGCATATTAGAATATGGAAAATGATACATTGACAACCTAGTGTACAACTAGGTTGATCACACAAGTCAAAGTATTTAAAAGGATAAAAAAAAAAAAAAAAAAATATACAAGTTGATGTTTCCACATGTGTTGTCAATCTAGTCGTACACTAGGTTGGCAATGTAGCATTTCCCAAAGAACTTGTGAGTTGTTCACATTGTTTGTACATGAAAAATAGGTATAATTTATAAGTCTAGTGGGTTACTCCTTCTTCTACCAGTTAGTTTTGGGATAGAACATCACTTGGGCTTCATCTGAGATTTTCCTGATTATGGTGCGATTCATCTGCGTGGGACTGCACCCGTTTTTCCCCGTTTTTTACATGGTATCATAGTCAGGTTTTATTGAGACCGTGCGATGACGTATCCGGTTCCCTGCCCAGTTGGGCTTGGGCTCTCGGCTCCGTATATGGGCTTGGGCTTCTTATGAAGAGTGATGGGTGTATTAGAATATTCACTTATGAGTTGTCCCACATCGTTTGTATATAGAAAATAAGTCTAATTTATAAATCTAGTTGGTTACTCCTGCTTCTACCAATTGGTTTTTGGATGAAATCTTTCTTTAACTTCATCTAAGATTTCTCTCCTTATGGTGCGCTACGTGGGACCACACCCGTTTTTTTTCCGTTTCTTACCGAGCAATCTGGTGATAATTTGTGCCCAATATTGTCAGAGAGTTCTTTAACATAAAATGATGCTAAAATGTGAGGGCATAAAATGATGAATCATAGAAATGAAAAAAAAGTCAATAGGATGTGAAGCTATACAAATGAAGATAATGTGATTAGACGAAGCACAAGGGCTCAATAACTTTGTGGGTTTTAAAAAACGACTAGTACTAATATTCATGTACAATTTGAGTGTTGAGTTAATGAATATATATGTAAAGTTATTTATGTTTAATACCAAACCTAACTCCAGAGCAGAAATAATATAAAAACAACATCACGAAGCATAGATTTTCGCCATGTCAGCATTCGAATCGTGAAAATCTGCCACCTAAACTCAACATGTTTTGAATTAATAGAGGGATTATATAAAACAAAAAAAAAAAAATGACTACTGATAAGTGGAGTTCCCACATCGGCAGCATTGATATCTTTTCGAACTAAGGAATCATGTCTCACTATACACTCGTTCAATTGGTTGGCTCTTGTAATCTTGTTAGGTTTGTGTCAAAACCTCAAAAGGCAACAATTTTTGCTTCACACTTTGTAGATTCACATTTTGCCCTTATTTTCACATAGAGCATGAGTAATAATTATGAGGCGGAGAACTTGTCATTTGATTTCATTTTCATTTATTTATTTATTTATTTATTGTTTTTTTTTAGTTACAATCAAAATGTGATTTAGTTACAATCAAAATTGTGTAACACTATTAGTTAGTTTTATATTTTTATTTTTCTAAATGAATAGTGATATTTGATTGATTAATGAGTTTGATTGTTTGAATACCAAGAATATTATAGCTATGTTTGGTAAAATTTAGTTGATAAGCTAGTTAATAGTTGATAAGTAGCTTATAGTTTAAGTGAATTTCGAGTTTATAACTAATAGCTTTTAGCTGATAAACTAGCTTATATGATAAAATTGTTTGGTAAAATTAGCTGGTAAGTCGACTGAAATAAAAATTTCAACAGACTTATTTAAAAAATTATCCAAAAAAACTTATTAGATAAACTCGAGTTTTTTTTTTTAAAAAAAAAAATCATACTACACAAACAAGTCTATTCATATACAGAAAGATTATAAACTAACAAAATAAGTTATAATAGCTAGTTATGGTGCTTACCGACACACTAACTTCAATGATTGGATCTCAAGAATTTGATCCATTTTTTCAAGCATGTGGTCAGGTTGATTCACGTTTTCTGAAGCGTGTCAAGCGTTTAATAAATGACACGTGTTCATAATAATATCGATGTTATTACACATCACCCATCCAATAAAATTAAATATGTGTTCATAATAATATCGATGTTATTACACATCACCCATCCAATAAAATTAAATATGAATTAAGCGGTTTTATTATAAAACTAACAATTGACTCCATAATAGAATCAACCTTCTATATACAATAAATAAACCTATCATATTCTCTGATTACTTTAATATAATTTGGGAACACAAAATCGATCAATTACAAAACTGAGGCAAAAAAGTTAGGGCTTGATTGTTTATGAAATAATTTGTTCAAAATGAGTTATTTTGGTTAACCATAGTTAATTTGAAAAAGGTGGTATGATTAGTTGTTAGTGGAATTTTAAAAATATATTAAAATAATATTTAAAATAAAATGATTAAAATTGATTTGATGTAAAAGTAAGAGATAAATGATTGTAAATGATTGGAAATGATAGGTAGTTAAAATTATGTGAGTGGATGAATAGTGAATTAAAGTTGATGTGATGTGTAAGAATGATTGGTTTGTATTNNNCAAAATTTCTGCCCAAACACAAAACACTTCTCCAAACACGGTCGATTATCGTGCCCATTCGACTAAAGAAAAACTCGTCAAAATATCATATCTCCAACTCCATTAACCATCTTTTCCAAGTCTTCCTGAGACAGAAGGGTTTTCTTACCGAGTGCCCCATTCTTATCGTAAGGCTGAGCCATCCTCCTCAAGAACTGCACATATTCGAAAAATTTCAAATGTTTACCTAGCGTATCTCAATAAATACAAATAGAATTCTTATTAAAAGAGAGGGAGAAAGAAATAAAATAAAATAAAAAGATGTTTGATTCTCGAAGATGAGTGTTTTTAAGATACTCAAATAGTTAGATACCTCTCTTGCAATATGCACTGCCATGTCCGTACTCAAGTTCAGGTGGGCATCCCTTAAATGTGACAGTATCCAACCAGGCAGCTTCGAACGTTTGTCATGGCGGCTATATCTGAACAATCAAAGCAATTTAAGAAATGACGCTAATTATCCTGTTTATAAGTCGAGAACATTTAAGGTTGTGTTTGGTAAAACTAGCTGATAGTTGATAGGTGATTTTCGAGTTTATAGCTTATAGCTGAAAAACTAACTCATATAATCGAAGTGTTTGGTAAAATTAGTTGATAAACTAGTTGAAATAAAATTTTCAGATAGCTTATTTGAAAAACTACCCAAAAAGCTTATTTGAATACAGAAAGCTTATAAGCTAACCTGATAAGCTATAAGTTAGCTTATTTGGTAACCAAACATAGCCTTGTAGAAAATGATGATCAACTAACCTCTTGTCAGCAAAAATCATCATTCCATAATCTGCCTTTGATCGAATAACTCGCCCTACACACTGGGCAGCTTGTCTCTGAACAAGCAAAATATGTCAGCGACTCAGCATACACAAATAAAGTAAATGATTTCTTAAAAATAAAAATCAAAGATAATTATTCTTATACGAAAATGCTGAAAGATTACCAGAGCATCGAAAGTCAGAAAGTCACCCTCTTTTATTTGGAATGTCTCGCGCAAATATTCCAGCCTTGCCAGCAATATTCTGCAATTACAACACTGTTACACCCCGCATCCAGATATGTAAACATTTGTAAACCATAAAATATGAGAACGAGTTAATAAATCGAAAAACAAACCACACTTTACATCACCGTATGCTGAAAGGTGATAAAAGCTAACCTGCTAAGAGTGTACTGGAAAGGAACACCAAACATTATTACAAGTCTGCCATAATGTCTGTCAAAATCGATACCTTCTGCCACTTTTCCCCTGCAATTGAGTTATGTAGTGGTCATAGAATGCACAGAATGAGAAACTCGGGTAATATTATCAGGTAATAGATAACAAATATAAGTTTTTTTTTTCCCCTATCATTGATGTCGATTCATGTTTTCGTACACAAAATCATTTATTTTTCTGCACTATACCCAAATCCCAACTGGAAATATAGTTTTTTTTTTTTTAAAACAAACGAGAGAAAAAAAAAATACCTAGCGACCGAGAAGAAAACAGCACCTCTTCCACAATCGCAAGCCCTGCGGTAATTGTCTAACGCCAGTGTGGTTTCAACAACATCCTGAGTCTCTATAAAGACGAGTTTATGCTGCATTATCTCCTACAATGCATTTTAAAATAAGACCCACCAAAATGAAGCCAATAAATTAAATGCATTGAAATAACTTATAAACTAAACTTGGGTTCCCATGAAAATATGTTTACCTTCAAAATTCCCGATTCATGCCAGCTATTGACAATTCCATCCATGTAAGAATAACTCACGAAGAAGCACACAATCCCGTCCGGAACAACAGACACCATTTCAAGCAAAAGTTTGCCGTAATTTTTCTCCACACCAGGGTCACTTCTCAGATCATACTTTGTGCTCACAGGAAGCTGATCACTATCCAGAATAAAATAAAATAAAATGAATAACAAAAAAGGGACACAAGAGAAAAGTCGTAACTATGAGGAGAACACTTACCTTCCACGAGTGAGAACCATTGGGCATATGCAATCCCTCGTTAAGGACATTGTAAAACTTCGACTGACCACAGGATTGAAATTAAGAAGACGGGGGTAAAGATCGATGGGGCTCAGTGTACCAGAAGTAATAACAACTGACTGGAACCTTTCAAAAACTGGCCTTATGGCTAGAGAAGCATCGTGACAACAGAGCTGCATTGTTTCAAAAGGAGGAAGAAAGAAAAGGTTGAAAAATTACTGGAAGTGATGGGGAAGCCCAAAGATAAACTTAAGTTCATAATCACATAAAACCCATAACCAAATGCAGGAGCAAGATTATATTATGATCAAAAGATCACGGACAATCAAATTATCAGCAAAAAACTGGTTAACTCTACATCACGTGATTGAAAGCAAACAATGTACCTGGAGTACAGGGTCAGGTATATGTGGCATTCTTTCATCAAAAGGCTCAATGATAATAGAAAATCCACGAGTGTATGTCCCCACAAGAGTCGCCAGATCGCAAATGGTTTGAATGTGTAAAAACTCGTCAGTATCGGTTATCTCCAATGTCAACAACAGCGAGTGAAGCCGGTCATAACAAAACCGTAGCATTTTCTGATCAATTCCTACTTGGGCATTAATAGAAGCAACAAAAGTGACGGGTCCCTCTTTCTCAACGTTTTCAGTCTGCAGCCGGCCTTTGAAATACTGTACAAGTCTGCGCAAGACAGATAAGAAGTGCTCTGCACGCCTTATATTTCCAGGTACTGCTTCCTTTAATATATCTTCGGGCAAAGTAGGATTTGCAAACGAGGAGTCACCAACTGCAAAGGGGGAAGATAATATTTGTGAGAATCAGTCCCAGAGTGAATTACATTATTAATTCAAGAAAATCACGAATTGGTAAGACAATATGTATATACTGGGAAGGTTCCCCCTTTGTGCCAACCCTTCAACGAGCCGATTGTATTCTGCACGAAGTCGACCAGCATCAGTGGCCTTTAACCTTCCTACCAAGGGAATATAGTTTAGATAAAGGTACTTACATGATGCTATTTCATCTATTTTTATAGTAGGAATAATCACACACTTCCGTACAAAAATAAAGCTCATACAACATTATTATCCTCGGAAATCTTAAATTTATTCAAAATAGCTATAAAATTCAGAAAGGAAGCCCCAAAACGACACATGCATTTTAATGGCTGATGAGAGTTGAGAAAGCGAGAGTTACAATTCAATTTGAATTTGGAAACAATATTCTAGCATACATCAATGCCTTTGTTCTTCAATGATAGTACTTGATATATATTATACACAATATCAAAAGAACATACCTATCGATCTCCTGAGACATCCTATTCAGATTCCTTGTTGCTCCTTCAAGAGTCTGCATTCTTACACTAACACTAAGGGCCTCAATGCACACATTGTCAATATTATGCGCCTCGTCAAAAACAACAACAGATTCTCTTTGCATCTCCTTTGATATGATTCCAGCAACCTTAGGATCAAGCAGGTACTGGTAACTATAGACCACCACATTTGCAAATTGAACCATATGGCGTGCTAAAAAGTACGGGCACCACCCTTTCTCTTTTCCAAATACCCTCAAATCCTAAATCGATTATAGACAGTAAATTCAACTCAATACCCATATTTAAAAATTCATACTTACAAATTTAAGTATTTAACAGATCATAGTACAGCAGAAAAGACTGAGCATAGCTTCCTGACAACCAAAAACCGATGCAAGAAAAACATAGTGCAAATCAAATGCCTTTCTTCACAAGCATCAACAAGATCGAATTTGTCGCCAATGAACTACAAAAAAACTGAACAATGCTGGAATTCTATTACAAATACTGCAAAACAACAGTTTAAGCTACAGAAGCAAAACCTGCAGCGTGTAAACTCCTGGAGGCAAAACCGCATCCGAACCCGCCTTCTCATAATCCTCGAAAAACTCACACGTGGGGGTATTCGGATTTTCGACTGCCAATGCCCTTACCCAGCTCGCTGTAAGCTTGCGGCAAGCTGCATCGACCGAATCCCGATTCTCAGCTGACACAACTCTCGGATTCACGCACAAGTTCTTCCTCGACGAGAGCCCCAACGCCAGGATCCTCGCCGAGGGGCCCAAACACTTGACCTGGTAATTGTGCAGAAACTTTAATTCGGCTAGGGTTTTCTCCATTTCGTGCACGGTGCGGGTGCAGTACAGAAGCTTCACCGGGTTAGAGGGCTTCGACAGGGCGTAGCTCGTGATTAGAGAAAGAAGGGCTATGGTTTTTCCGGTGCCGGTGGGCATCTCTAGGAGGCAATGGCCTTTGGCGTCGAGGGCGCGCTTGAGTTCGACCATGTAGTGGTATTGCTCGGGGTAGATGTTGTCGTACGGGAAGTATACGGTCACGTCCTCGATTTGGAACTTCATTTTCACGGCGGCGCCGGTGACTTGACGGCGGGGAGAGCTGGAAGTAGTGTTTGGGTACTGTGAAGAGATCGCCTGTGGGGTGTCGAGTTGTTGCAGTTTTGTGCGGCGTCGTTTCAAGACCTAGTTGTATTTGTAATTTTTCTCTTACAATAATTATCTTTGGTAGTTTAACGAGAATTTGGGTGTGTTTGTTTGACACGTATAATAAGCTAGCTTATAGCTTATTTGGTTAGCTTATAAGCTTTCTGTATCAAATAAGTCTCGTTTGGTAGGCGAGCTTATTTAAAAAGCTCGAGCTTATTTGATAAGCTTGTTTAGGTAGCGTTTCAAAATAAGCTAGTTGACTTTTTTTATTTCAGCTAGCTTATAAGCTAGTTTTACCAAACACTTTTATCATATAAGCTAGTTTTTCAGCTATAAATCATAAGCTATAAGCTATAAGCTAGTTTATAGCTTATCAGCTACCAGCTAGCTTATAAGCTATCAGCTAGGTTTACCAAACACACCCTTTGTGTTTCTAATTTTATATTGTGTTTCGTAATTTATAATGTTAATTTATGGTGTTTCGATTAGTATGAATAAAATATTTCGGAGTAGTTTCTGTAAATTAGGAATTTTATCTTTTATACTTTTAAAATTATAAAATTTAAATTAAAAATATATTTATACTTCTGATAAAGAAATTATATTTATATGTAAAAAAATAAACAATTAATTATCACATAAATATTGAATATATGAAATAAAAAATGATTAAATTTGCATTCATACATAAAAATTGATCTATATATCAATTCTAATTGTAAAATAATAAATGTATGGGTCATTTATTAAATAAATTATCCATCAATACAATTAAAGAATATAAGCTAGTAAGTATATTGACAAGTATCATTTACATAAAATAATAATAATAATTTTTTTTTTATAATTATTACAATTTAAAAACAAATACTTCTATTTTTTTTATTTTTTTAAGTATAATCAACACTTGTATGATACACACAAATATTGTACCACTAATAATACTTTTTAAAAACACAAAACATATATTCCTTTCACCTCATCAAGCTAAGACCAAGTTTTCCAAATTTGCTCGTCTTTGCTACAATTTCTTTAATTTTTCTTGAGAGCAAAATCTAATTGTCACAGCATAAAAGAAATATGAATGTATCATTCACAATTCACAACAAACAATTCCTCTTGGATTACACTTATATATGACTTGCAGAAAGCCAAACAAAGTGACAAATTCATATTCAATACAACTACACAAACATGCTCATTTGCAGTTGCATAGAGCAAAAAGACTTGGAGATTTCACAAACACAAAGTATTCATTGTGGTATGATATGCCCATATGCAAATCAAATTGCTCAAAATTGAGCAATCAATCTTCAGAAGGCGATATCCCGCAAGCCAAACCCTTGATTGTGTGCCTACACTGGAACCTGCCACATAAGTTAAACTAGTTGAAATTTAGAGGTCTTAATGAATTCAAACTTTTACGAACCTTACTGCTTAAAACCCTGCACACGCTACATGGGGATGACACACCGTACACAGAATAACAAAATAAACACAAAGGTAATAACTTTATTCTCCACAGTTCCAATTCTGATTCAAAAGTGACCTAAATAATCGAATGTGCATAAGTTTCCACCCATCCCATTCTTAAAAACCCCCAAAACATAAACTAGGTACACTACAATACACTGCTATACAGGATTAGAAACTAAACTAATTACTTTCAGATTTAAATCGAGACCATTTATCAGGAAATGAAAACCATAACATGTTCAGATTATTAGTTACCAGATCATGTCTTTTGACGTGGATTCCTCGAATCCAGCAGAACCAACACAATCATTCGGCTGATCGTTCATTTCCACATCTCGGGTTCTGCACCTAAATCTTAATCTCCACGGCACCTTCTGTAACGTTGTTTAAAAAACATCATCATTTTACTAAAGCATAATAGGAAAAGCAATCCGAAGCAAGTAAGCAACTAGTAGTCTGCAGCAACTATATCAGACTTAAGAACATGACAAATGCAAATTTCCACTTCCAACTAAAGCAACCACCATTAATGTAAGAATAGTAAACGGTAATTACAGACATGCTACCTTTTTATTTTGCCGAAAATCACGTTTGGGAAGAAAGTGTAGAGGCAGGCTAAGGTGAGAAGGAGCTTTCACCAACAGAAACAACTTTGTCGAACCTAAAAACATTTTTGCTAACAAATTATGAAGCGCAAAACGACAGAACCGCAACTTCAAGAACCAGGAAATAACTACTAAGATTACCAACATACGAATCCGATCCAGCACCCATTGATATCAACGTACGTATCGCCTATCAAAGGAAAAAAATAAATAAATAAATAAAAACTTCAGCAGCAATTCATCAAACACTTCATGCAACGAACTAAATGCAAATTTTACTACCAAATTCCATCACAACCTTTCGGGAAAGAGTCTCCGCAACTTTAGTTCGACCAAAATCACCCGAAAACGATTTCTCAAGTGGAAAACTCAGTTCATAAGTATGCAAAGGCCTTAGTGGACTAGGACCAAGAACCAGAGAAATCTTCTCCACATCTGGAACTTCAGTAATCACCAGCTGAAGGGCATTCTTGAGATTGGAAATGCAGCCCATTACTTTTTCTAACCTTCGAATACCCATTTTCACCTCTCTTCTCCTCGACGCTTGTTTTCTCCTCGTTGATAACGCCATCCCTTCGCTTTTCGCTAGCTCAAGCTCCTGTTCAATACTAAAATTTAAAAACCATACTCAAAATGTGCAAAAAGAAAAAGAAAAGAAAATATCGAATCTGGGGAGCTGCAAATGATGAAATTAATCACCAATTCTCGAAACTCGCCGCTCAAATCGTCGAACTCCTGGGTGATGTCCTGAAGTACTCTGCGCAAACAGTAGAACCCTATCAAAAAAAAAAATTGAAAAACTGGTGAAAATTACGAAAAGCTTCAGGTTATTGAGGAGATTACGAGGGGATCTGCTGGTGCATGAACAGGACGAAGCCGAGGACGTCGGCGACGACATGGAAAACGGCCGAGCAATCGAGCGAGTCGGCGGAGATATCGATGTTCATGGGCTCCATCTCCGAGCTACCACCGCCTTCTTCCATCGCCGCTGCAAATCTATCGGGAAAATAACGCCGGATTAAATTGATTTGTGATGAAATTTAGGGGTTTTTTTTTTTGTGTCAATGGGGTTTTTTTCCTTACGCTGTTCGTTCAAAAATTTTCGGTTGCCGGAATTATTAAAATACTTTCCTATATTTCCATTTAATATAATTGGGCCCACGTAAAATCCCTTCACCTTATGAGGCCCATCGAGTGAGACTACGGTATGTTTCAATCGCCATGGCCCAACCCATGATTTTTGGTCAAATTGTCTCTCTTCGCATCACGAATAAGATCGATTTGGAAAATAGCTCGTGGAAATTTTGTGTTTGTTAGGAATTAGGATTAGAGTATGTTCGGTAAGCCAAATAAGCTAGCTTATAACTTATTTAGTTAGTTTATAAGCTCTATGTATTAAAATAAGTCTCGTTTGGCTGACTAATTAACCGATTTGATACGTAACACCTCTTAAATAAGTTCAATCCCTTAACATCCAAACAGGGCCTTACTCGGTGACTGACTTAATTTATCACTTATTGCAAAATTCGAACAAAGTCGTTAAATAAAATTTTATTAAACAACAATAACAAACGGTTACATATAACATAGCATAAAAATAAATTTTAAAAACAAATATAATCAACCAAATGCATCTTGATAATAATTAATAAAGAAAAATACGGAACCTATTAAAAAAAATGTGGGATAAACAATCTTCCATGCATGCCCGCAACTTTTTCATTTTCAAACACAAAAGCAAAATTAGCTACTAATAATCCACGTACTCCATAAACTCTTTATCCACTTCCAAACCGGATAAAGTTTCCTCAGCCAAACACGCCTCAATTTCGACACTCCCTTCCTCCAAACCCCGCGAAATAGTTATCCGGCCGTCAAAAGCATTGGCGGCGCCGGCCCTAACCGCCACCGGCCTCCCCCACCCGAAATCGTTGCTGTAAACATCAAACCTCGGCGAATTTATCAGCATGAAGTAGTTTTCCGGTAGCCGGTCCAGCCTCTGCGGAT
>CACSLK010027752.1:10633515-10658524 GCA_902706635.1 Striga hermonthica | reverse complement strand
TTTGAAAATTGGATTGAGATTATTCTTCCTTTTTTTTTTTTGTCTATTCTTACTCTCTTTGTTTAGACTTATATTTGTTACCTTTTTTTTAAATCCGATTTTTTATTTAACACATTTTATTTATCTTGCTTTTCATTTTTTTTATCTATTACTATAAAATAGAGTTAAAAAATACAATTTCGCTAAATTTTTTCCCGCTCAATTATTTCGAAAATTACCTTTTGTGAAAACTATTTTTGAATTTATTTCACAAATCCCTCCTAAAGTTTTTTATTTGATTTTGAATAGAAAAAAAACAAAATTCAGATTATTATTACACACATTTTTTAGCACCTTTTTTTTAGGAATAGATTTGGTTAATTTTCCCCTATTTTAACTCCTTCCTTTTATGAAGAGATTTGGTTAATTTTTTTTTTTTTTGTTTGTGAAATTCGTTTTTTACTATTTGACAAATTAATATTGGATATGTTTTGAAAAGATTCCTTTATTAAATAAACAATTTCATATGTTTTAACTTCCTATTTTTTAGGTTATGATTTGGTATATGTTTATTGGTTAAATCTGATTTTTAAGATAAGCCTAACTAAATATATTTCTTTTTTTTAGGATGTGATTAAGGAAACAATTCCATAATAATATGGATTCTTTAAAGTACGATATATTATCTTCTACATAACCGATTTCTTTTGGATACGTTTGAAAATAATTTCCATTGTTTTAAAAAGATAATGTACGATATGTTTAAAAAAAAATCCTTTATTAAAGAAACAATTCCATAACATATTCGATTTTAATATTTGTATGCAAATAATTATTTTGAAATTTTGCTTATTTAAAACAGTTGAATTTAATATTGGATATGTTTTGAAAAGATTCTTTTATTAAAGAAATAATTTCTAACATATTCGATTTTAATATTTTGTATGCAAATAATTATTTCAAATTTTGCTTATTTAAAACAATTCAAATTAATACTGGATATTGTAGATCACATCTATTATTTGCTTACTATATATTTAAAATCTAAAATAGGTTGAATTGGGTTTAAGGTGATAAGTACGACCTTTTTTGTTGTGGGAAATCAAACAAAAGGTATACTATTTTAGGTATAAATTCTGATTTCATTTGATAAGCTCGATCAAATTTGATTATGACCGAATCAAACAATTTTGAACAATATTAAATTAATCGATTACTTTTGAATTAATTTTATTTGATTTTCACGTCGAAAAATTTCTAAAATACTATTTTATTTTATTTTTTTGTGGAAAATATCGGCCGGATGAAAAGGTCAAATTCAAATTGAAAAAAATTATTATTTTGAAAAATATATTTTGTAAACCTTAAGTCATAAAAATATGGTCAATGATATCTTTAAATACAACGGATATATATGGTCAATAATATCATAAATTATTTTTTATATTCGGGTATTTCAACTTAATTGATGATTTTTTTCCAAAAAGTATGATGATCATATAATTAATTTTATCATATATCTAATGTTTGATGTTATAGTTTAGTTGGGGATACCCATTGTATTCAAATAAATAATAATTTTTCATATTTGGTATTTCTTTTTTTACAATAATGAGATGTTAAACATAAATAACTATGTCTAATATAAAGTCTTAGAAAAGGTTTTAAGTAAAAAGTCCGTCCGTGCATCGCACGGGATACACACTAGTGCGATGGAATAAAGATAATCAAGAAATATATTGGAATAAAAATTAACTAATAAAATATGTAAAGTGGTTTTTATCTTTTTCTTTTATATATTTAGACTTTTAGTGCAACATAAATAGAGATTCTAAAATAAACCACTTAACAATAGCACGATTTAGAAGAAATTACATGACGACAAAAATTATTAAGTAAACTAAGTGCTTGTTATAAGACTTTGGGCATATACAAATAGTTTATATATGAAACTCATTAGTCATTACCCACCATTATTATAATTATAGTGATGGTCAAGATATATAATATTTATACTCCTCAGTTTATAAATAATTTAATTATTGATCATTTTACAACTATTCTTCTGATTATATATATAATATAAGAAATCTCACGAAATAAAAGAAGAATAGTTAAGATATAAAATATTGAAAAAAAATACAAAAAAAAAAAGAAAAAAATATTCAGATATATAATTCAAGAATTCAATAGATCAGTATTAGATAGAACTGTTAAACAAAACGAGTATTTTATCGAGCTTAGCTCGATCGAAATAGGGATTTTTAATTATTTTTTTATAATTCAACTCATTAATTAAGTCTCAATCGTCTCAGCTAATTAATATTGATAAACAAGACAAGCTTTTAAACGAGATGATTTGAGCCGAACCAAACAAAAAGTCATTTCAATATATCCCTGTCAATAATGGCATGGTGCCTCTCTAGGCTCTCAAATCAACAACCAAACAAAAGAGAGGAATTAATTAAATTCAATATATTCACAAAACATCTAGCATATAATACTGAGAAATACTATGTCCTGGTTACGATACCATCCCGTCAGATGTTTTAACCGTTGAATCATTTATCTTATCTAATTATACGTGGATCCAACAATTTAAAAACTCGACGCACAACGGAACAGTAGTATTTCCCTAAACTTTAAGCCCTCAAATATATATTTTAGAAAAAAGTACTGTGTACAGTGCATCAAGTTCTATATAAAGGAAAAAGGAGGTGCCCTCATTTTCATGAATTTGGATGATCCCATGCACCCATTACCATGATTCTCTCCAGAACTAGTTTCTCTCTCTCTCTCTCTCTCTCTCTCTAGGCAAAACTCATTTGCTTTTCTCTCACTAGCTAGCACCAAATCATATTAAGTATTAATATTAATTATTAATATTAATTATTAATATTAAATATTAAAGCCACCTTCTGAATTGATAAAAAACAGTGTTTGCTCAAAGAAGAAGTCGGTTCTCATAAGTCATAAAAACCATGCCGTCGCTTTTAGCTTCCGCGCCGGCCAGCGCCGCCATTCTCCGGCCGCCACCCGCCGCCGCTCACGGCGGCCTGAGTTCCCCTCTATGTAAGTTGTGCATATTTTCACTTTGACCCCTCCCCTTTTTTTTTTTGTCTTTTTCGTGGTATCCTTTTATTTTTCTTGAAATGGTTTAAAAAGGAGTCGCTGTCACTTTTGTTTGGTCTGATTCAGTTTTGTTTAAATGGTTCTAACGTTTGACGCTTCCTTTATCGTCTACTGTTTTCTTGTTCTCTTATACCAAATTTTTATTCTTTAAAAAAAACAATAAATAAATAAAAATAATTTGTGATTTGGACTTTATTAAGGTTGGTGTTTGAAATTATTCCAGGTGTTTTTCCATGTTGGAAGCCAGTAATTATTACCTACGGTTCGCCCCTGCGGTGCCGTGCAGTTGCCAGATCTCGTACTCGAGGTACAAATTTAAAAATTATCCCACCACTATAATTTATTAAATTCGTGATTAATAATTAAATTAATTCGATAATGTTGAGTAATTATTTTTAATTTTAATAATTTTTTTTTTAAAAAAAAAGAATGGAAAAAAGCAGAATATTTAGATGTGATTCAGAATGACTTATCAACCATAAAGCGGCAAGAGATTGTGGAGGATGACGCAGAAAGAGAGGTGATTTCTAATTTTCCCGCAAAAAATAAAAAAATAAAAAAATAAAAATTATATTAATAATAATTTTATTTTCATTTTCTCTGTTTTTTTTTTTTTAAATCATCACATCTGATTTGATTATTAATTGCTGTTATTCGTAAAAAAAAAAAAAAAAAAGGGAAAAAAATCGGATAGGATAAGGCCGCTGGTGGAGACGATAAAATCGATGATGCAATCGATGGACGACGGTGACATCAGCGCCTCACCGTACGACACCGCGTGGGTGGCGCTGGTTGCTGACGTCAGCGGCGGTTCCGGGCCGCAGTTCCCGGAGAGCCTCGCCTGGATCTGCCGGAATCAGCTTTCCGACGGCTCGTGGGGCGACAAGTTGATATTCTCTGTATATGACCGCTTGCTCAACACTTTAGCGTGTGTGGTAGCTTTGAGGACTTGGAAAATATACTCCGACAAAAGCGATAAAGGTTAATTATTTATTATTAGTTAGGAAACTGCTACGATTTCGTTACGGAACATTCTGTCGGATTTACAACTTTTAGATTATTATGTAATCGTCAGGATAGATGATCTAACGATTACAAACTCTACAAAATGATTCCGTAACGAGACCATTTCCTTAATAGTTAACATACTAATTATTATTATTATTTAAGGAAAATCGAGCTAATTGAAGTTTTTTTATTGGGTTTGTAATGTGTAGTATTTGACTTTTGTTTTTTTGTATTAATTATGATTGTTTATGGTTGGGCGGTCTATTTGGTCTTTTTGAAAATTGACTACTTCAGTCAATTTTATTTGATTTTTAATTTTTGATAATTAATACTGTTTTTTTTTTTCTTTTTCTTAATTTAATTTTATTTATTTTTGTAGGGATATTGTTCATAAAAAAGAATTTCCACAAGCTTGGGGATGAAAATCCAGAGCACATGCCGATAGGGTTCGAAATAGCCTTGCCGGCCATGATAGAAATGGCTAAAAAGCTTGAAGTTGAGATCCCAGAAAATTGTGCAGGATTGCAAGAGATTTATGCAATAAGGGAGTTAAAGCTCACAAAGTAAGCATGCATATATTATAAATATAAATAAATTAAATGTAATTGTATACAACTATCCACGACCCTTACATGATAATCTAACGATTAAAAATCTCAATATAATGGTTCCGTAACAGGACTGCAGTATTTATCGGGTAATAATTACTGTTTCTGCTCAAGAATAATATACAATTGATTCAAAAAGAAACTGGTCTAGTGATGGGAGCCCCAGCCTTATCTGTCAACATAACATAAATATATTTGATAAAGATAGGTTCAACATTAAAATAATAATAAAATGAAAATATATAGTTTATTTTTTATTTATTATTATTATTATTATTTTTTATTTTTTTTTATTTTAGGATACCAAAGGAGACATTGCACAAAGTGCCAACAACATTACTTCACAGCTTGGAAGGGATTGGAGGGCTAAAATGGGAAGAACTGTTGAAATTAAGATGTGCTGATGGCTCTTTCCTTTTCTCCCCATCTTCCACTGCTTTTGCGCTCCACCAAACAAAGGATGATAATTGTCTCAAATACCTCACAAATTGTGTTGACAAATTTAATGGAGGAGGTAATTAATTAATTAATTAATTAATTAATTAATTAACAAAAAAAAATACATAATAATAATAATAATTATTATTTGAATTTTGTAATTTCGATTTTTATTGGTAATTTTTCGAGTAATTAGTTAATTAGTGTATTCATATGATTCATTTATTAGTTCCTAATGTGTACCCCGTGGACTTGTTCGAGCACATTTGGTCGGTGGACCGGCTGCAGAGATTGGGAATTTCCAGATATTTTCAGTCAGATATCGACGAGTGTATCAGTTATGTTCATAGGTATATACTTTCAAATTATTTTTTTTTTTTTTACAATTTTTCGTTATTTTTTTACATAATTAATTTCTATCAAATTATAAACTTTGGAATAGTTAATTAAATGTAACATATAAAAAAAATAAAAATAAAAATAAATAAACAGGTATTGGACAAGTAAAGGAATATGCTGGGCCAGAAATTCCAGAGTTCAGGACATTGATGACACGGCCATGGGATTCAGGCTCATGAGGTTACATGGCTACGATATTTCTGCAGGTAATTAATCAAAAAAAAAAAAAATAAATAAATAAATTGCAGCTTATGTTCATTAATTTGGAGCAAATAATCAAATAATAATGTGCATCAAATTTTTTTGGATTGTTTCAATTTTGGGAGATGTTACGGTCACGTTACGGAATCATTCCGTCAGAGTTTGTAACCGTTAGATCAACGAAACCATTCCGTCGAAGTTTGTAACCGTTAAATCAAATATCTCCGACGGTTACACGATGATCTAACGGTTACAAAATTCGACGGAATTTATAATGTGACCGTAGTATTTCCTTTATTTTATTAGCTCGTATGTAGTATAAGGATATGTTTCCGCATGCAGCGGATAACCGTGACCGAGCCACACGTGGCGCCTGTGTTTTGCAGACGTGTTTAGTAATTTTGAGAAAGGAGGGGAGTTCTTCTGCTTCGCGGGGCAGACGACCCAAGCCGTGACGGGAATGTACAACCTGTACAGAGCATCCCAAGTGAAGTTCCACGGGGAGGATATACTCGTGGATGCAGGCGAGTACTCCTCCAAGTTTTTGTGGGAGAAGAGGGCCAAAAACGAGCTGCTTGACAAGTGGATTATTGCCAAAGACCTTCCTGGCGAGGTCAGTTTCGTAATTTCATAATATTAAGGAAACAAAAAAAAACTGTTATCTTTCAACTTTCTTTATGTTTTCAACTCTCGGTATTATCTTTTTTTTTTTTTTTGAACTCTTGGTATTATGTTCTCCAGCATACATAACAATGTGAAATGCTACAGTTCCATTACGGAACTATTTTGTTGGAATTTATAACCGTTAGATCATCATATAACCGTCGTGGATAGTTGATCTAACGGTTACAAAACTCGAAGAAATGATTCCGTAATGAGATAGTAGAATCTCTTCATAATAATAACTAAACAGTAACTAGTCACAAAAAATTGTAAAATATGTCTATTAATTCACGTGTTTAATAGTTAATAGTTATTTAAGGGTCATTTTTTTTGTATAATCACGAAAGTTATGGACCAACGTTGACTCAAATTAATATCATATTTTACAATTAATTTCCACTAATATAATATTATAATAATAATAATAATAATAATAATAATAATAATAATAATAATAATAATAATAATAATAAAAAACTAGCTAAATCGGTGGTGCATGAGTGACAGAATGTCATCTTGCCACGATTACCTCACATCGACCACCTCACAAATTAAAAGAAGCTCATCATAGCATATGATCTCTCTTTTAATTAATTTTTTCCATACTATATATTTTAATGTACTTTTTTTCTTCCTTTTATTTTAATTATTAACCATATGTCTCAACCGGCTTTAATTTAAAAAAAAAAAAAGCGTGCAAACTTTTTGAGTTTTATGCTAACTATACAGCTACTACATACACCTAATATGTGTATAAGTTGTCACATCAAAATGCGATTTTTAGAAAAGTGCAAGGTAAAGCTTTCAAGTGACCATGGGTAGAGACATGTTGTGTGATTTTCTATCTACTTAACAAAAGCTAATTAAAAAGGAAAGAATAATATATCCCATCAAGCAAACTCCCCATCCTTTTTTTATTTTTTTTACAAGGTTGTGACTGAGTGAATGTACATCGATCCTAAGAGCATCTCTAACCGTATGTTAATTGTGGGATTGTAGAAGCAATTTGATAAAATAACTTCTCCACCGATATTTTTTGTACTTCTATTTATGCTGATATGACATGGAAGAGATAGAGTTATTCTAAAAGTCCTTCAACATGTAGAAGTCCTTCTGGATGTGATGACATTTCTTTTCCTTTGTTTATTTTTTTTTTCTATTTTATATTATCCTCGTACAATTCATAAACAATAAAATTTTCTCAAACATGTATATAGTATTTACTAAAAGACTAACTAAACTTGAAGAAAAAATTTAGTTTATAATCTAAGTCGTTGATTAAATTATAGTTTGTTGGTATTTATTTGTACACACTTTATACAAATTAATTTACATAAAGAAAAATAAAATAAAAAAATTGAAAGACTTCTAAATCATATTATAAATTTAATGTTATATATTTTGTTATAATGATGTACTTAAATACATAATAAAAAGAGATTTTAAGAAAGATATCGATACAAAATAAATTTAATGGTATATATTTTGTTAGAATTATTGATAGGCCGGGATATGTGCGCATTTTATATATTTAATTGTGTATATTTATACACTTAATTTATTCGCACGTTTATATTTTTCGACTTATTTATTATTTGGATGGATTTATTTTCTGTGATATTTTAGAGTATTTTCAAGTTTTCTTACATATTTTTTATACATAAAATATCAAAGCAAATAAATCCATCCAAATAATAAATAAGTTAGAAAAATATAAAAGTGCAAATAAATTAAGTGTGTAAAAATATATTATTAAATATATAAAACGCGTACATTTTCCGACCTATCGGCATTATACAATACAATATGAAGCCGACCTATCGGCATTATACAATACAATATGAAGCTCAATAGAAAATAATTTATATTTTGTCACTCTTCATGAACAAATTTTTGTGCAATATATATAGTTGAAATTCGACCCTCCAGTTTTTTTTTTTATATTTTTAAAACAACAAAATAAAAAGATTAAAAAAAAATTGTGATAGACATTTACTGTGGTAGACCATTAGAGAGTTATTTATGAACCTGTTATTCTATTATATCACATGGATATTATAGACCATAATTCACTTCTATCATTGGAGATGCTCTAATTGTTCTCACTTAAAAGGTTAAAAATATAAATCTTTATTTAACGTTTTAAATACTTTTTTAAGAAATTATTTTTGTTTCAATGTAAAATGACACTCATTATTTGTAAGATTTGTTCATCCTACTATATACTATTTTTCCAATTCATATTATAATAACTTGACACATAAATTTAATTGATAATTAATATTTTATTATTTTTCAATTAGAATATGTTAGATTATTTAATTTTTATTTATAATAAAGGTGGATATACCATTTTCTATATGCAATACCGATATAAAATCTTTAGAATAATTAATGTCTAAACATGTGTATTGAAAAATGATTTCGAAAAAAATCATAGAAATGAATAAATTTTTTATTTCAAATATGAATAATTATTTTAGAGAGTACGATGAAATGAGATAAATAGTAATTTATATAGATGCCTTGTATAGACGTCTTTCATTTCATTTCGATAAAAATAGAAAATCTTGTATAATGGTCCAATATTAATTTATACAGATGTAACTCATAAAATCTTCTATCATTTCGAAAAAAAAATACTCATAAAATCTCTTATGACGGTGTATGAAGAAAAAGTTTTACAATGATCCACCAGTAATTTATAATGAGATATATATTTTTTTTATGAAAATAGAATAAGAAAAAACAATATTTTAATTCACTATACTTTCTACTCTTGTCGTTTTCTTGCTCATGCGGAATAATTATTTAATATAATTTCTTGGTATAAGGATCAAGTTAGAATAGGTGCATGTAGCGGTTTCATGAACCATGTACGGCTTTTAAAAAAATTAAATTAAAAATATAAGCTGATAATTAATATTATTAAAATATTACAGGTGGGATATGCACTTGACGTGTCTTATTATGCTAGCCTACCTCGACTCGAAACACGCTTTTATTTGGAGCACTATGGCGGTGAAGACGATGTTTGGATTGGCAAAACTCTATATAGGTACATCACATCTAAATTCACATACATTAAATTAACTTTGTCAGGTATCAATTACCCTCACGATTACATGATGATCTAATGTTTGCAAACTCGACGAAATGATTCCGTAACAAAACGTAACATTTCCCATTATTATATTCACTAATTTCTGTTGTGCCTTTCTACATAGTAATATTGTATTCTCTAATGTCTTTTGGTGCCTCAATTTAATACTTACATCTAACATTTATAAATTTAATTAATTAGCAACATATAAATGTTTGCGTATGTCTAGAAAAGTTTTCTAAACATAAATTCTTTTGTAAGTTGGCCTAACTGTTATAGAGACTAACCTGTCATATTTTTTTTTTAAATAAATACTTATGCTATGAAATCATATTTTTATTTATATTGTTTTTTTTAGTACATTTCTCTTTGAAGTATGTCTGTCTAACATTTAGGTCTGCACAACAACAATTGTACTACTTTGTAGAATATATTTATTGGTAAGACTACTGTTAGCCAGATCTAATAACAGATCTAAGAATTTCACTCAGAGGAACCCAATTTTATATATTAAATAACGAGCTTGTAGTTTAAGTCGAAACGTTCATTTCATATAAAAATATAGTTAATGCAACTATAATTATCGATATGTGTATCATCATGTTTTTAAAAAAATTAAAATTCTTATCGCCCTCAGACTTCTAAAAAATAAACAAAAAAATAAGATTATATAATTTAAGTACTATAAATGACATAAATGAGATTATATAATAATTTCTCTTATATTAATGTTTTCTTGTGTTTTGCATCTACAATATTAATATTCAGAATTTAAATGAATGTGTTATTTAATTTTCAGAATGCCACGTGTCAGCAGTAACACCTATCTTGAGCTAGCGAAATTAGACTATAATAACTGCCAAGTCTTGCATCAGCGGGAGTGGAAAAACATTCTAAAGTAAGATACACACGTTAGAATTTGATGATCAGATGAATATGAATATCAAAATTTTATTAAAAATTAATTTTCAGTGTTACTTATTTTGTTTATTGCTATATGTCTTTGAACTGCAGATGGTTCAAAAATTGCGGTCTCAAAGGGTGCGAAAAAATGGAGTCGAACTTTTTACAACGGTACTACATTGCAGCAGCTTCCATATTCGAGCCACAGAAATGGGTCGAGCGAGTGGGCTGGGCCAAAACAGCGATTTTAGTTGAGACCATCGTCTCGCATTTTCAAAGACAAGGGCTTTCGAGGGAACACAAACGCGCGTTCGTTGAGGAATTCGAACAAGGCTGCATTCTCAAGTATGCAAATGGGGGGAGGTGAAATATTGTCATTTTTCAAGAAAAAAAAAGTTCATATTTTGGTTATGTTTGTTAAAGTTAGCTGATAGCAGTTCAGATGTGAATTTCGAACTTATGGCTGAAAAACTAGCTAGTTGGTATGGCAAAAGTGTTAGTAAAATTAGCTGATAAGCCAACTGGAAAAAAAAAAATAATAAACAAGTTTATTTGAAAAGCTACCCAAAGAAGTTTATGAACTAAGCTCGAGGTTTTTAGAAAAGTTCGTTCTACCAAACCAAACTTATTTGTATATAGAAAACTTATAAGCTAAACAAATAAGCTATAAACTAGCTTACGATGCTCACCTAAACACTCTTTGTTTCAATATCTTTGTATGAATTGATGATATTCAATGAAATTATAAAACTTAAATAGTTATTCCGAACTTTTTGTAGGTATAAAACGAGATCACGACTCGTGGGAGCTTTGATTATGACTCTAAACCAACTCTCATTGGATATATTGTTGGCTCATGGACAGGACATTCAACCACAGCTGAGTCAAGTTGTAAGTTGAAAGTCATATTTATGTCAATTTTTGGATTTGCCTAGTGAAATCAAATGTGTATATCTGTTGACTAATGAGTAATGATACACACACATATATAGTGGTACAAGTGGTTGAAAACATGGGAAGAAGGAAATAATATTGGAGAAGGTGATGCAGAACTTTATGTCCATACCTTAAATTTGTGCGGCGGAGGAAGAAGGGCAAGTGCTTTAATGCTGTTCGAGCATGTGCTTTCGGCCCATCCGAAATACGAGCAACTTTTGAAGGCCACGATTAGCGTTTGTCATAAGCTTCGACTCTATCGTCATGAGCATCAAAAGGTTAGATCGGAAATATGATTAATTGAATTGAAAATGACTACAGTCTCGTTACCGAATCATTCAATTAGTTTGTTTTAACCGTAAATTATCTTCCTACACTAATCTGCATGCGTATCTAAAGAGTAATAATAACCACAGAATGATTCTGTGACGGGACTGTAGTCATTCCCAATCGAATTGTTATTTGTCAATGTATGTGCATTTTCGGACATATTTTTATGCATATTATTCATCGAGATGTTTAATAAAATCCGAACAATTTCTTCATCACCAGGCACACGATAGCTCAAGTGGCAAGAACGTTGATCAGATCGAACGCGGGATGCAAGGGCTTTTGAAATTGGTGCTCGAGAAGTCACCGGAAGATTTAGATTCTCAAATCAAACAAAACTTTCTTACGGTGGCTAAGAGTTTCTATTACACGGCTTACTTTAGTCAAGAAACTATCGACTTTCACATCAATAAGGTACTCTTCGAGAGTGTACTGATCTAATCGTGTTATACTTAGACATTGTGAGGGGCTCTGTAAATATATAAAGTAGCTAGCAACGTAGAGCATCTTTGAGAGCGCGGCAATAGCTAATCGAACCCGAAAACTTTTAGAAATCAAGCAATTCAAGCAAAAGATATGCATATTTCACATCTTTTTCTTTTTATTGTAATAGTATTTGTAGAGATGTTTCAAATTTTCTTTGCTGCTTAATGGAAGAAAAAAAATGAGATTATTCCATAATTATAAACCAAGATAAATTTTAGTGTCTTCATAAATCATTTCATGCTAAAAGTAAGTGCCTAACCATATCTTTGGGGGTGTATTAAATATGCTTTTCAAAGTCATGCCACTACTATCAAATCCTATGTATGTAGTATCTAATTTGTATCTGCCTAACACTTTTATGTTGTCTAAATAGCCAACAAGTAAATTTGTAATGGAGCCCACATCCCCAACTCAACTCAAATCCTTAGGTCACTGTTTCTGTATCTAATTTTGGTCTACACAAGAAGGAAAATAAAAAAATAAATGAATAAAGAAAATAAAATTAATTAAATTAAAAGTAATTATTCTATATGGAAATGCTACAGTCACGTTACGGAATCATTCCGTTGAGATTTGTAACCGTTAGATCATCATGTGACCGTCGGGGATAGTTGATCTAACGATTACAAACCCCACGGAATGGTTCCGTAACGGGACAGTAGAATCTTCAGTATAATATTTTAATTTAAAAATATTCAAATTTATTGAAAAAACAATATGATGGATAACCGTTAGCCCAACACGATGAAACCACATTAAAAATACTCATTTGTAAAAAACACAGTAAATTAGGACCATGGGGATATCTTTTTTGTTGAGTGTTGGCATTTATGTGGTTTATTTCAGTTTTTATGTTGTATTTTATGGTTAGACTAAGTGAGGGGTATTTTAGTCTTTTATGTCTTTCTTCTTCAATTATATAAAAACTGTACTTGACAGTTTATTTTATAACTTAAGATCTGAATATTGTTTCTTAATTCTTAGATTAATAAAATGGAGTTTGTAATTTTTCTCTCCAATTTCTTTCTCTGCTATACCATTTAATATGGTATCAGAGCAGAAAATTTTTAAAAAAAAATGGCACGAAATCCAGCTTGGAATGAAGTTGTGACAGGAACTCACAACAGAAATGGTGAAGGTAGTGGATCTGCCGATAATCGGCAAGCGGTGGCTAAGATCAGTGATCCGTTTGTTTTACATAATTCCGATCACCCTGGAATGGCGCTTGTAACAACACCACTCACCGGAACTAATTATCAGTCGTGGAGGCGTGCGATGACAATCGCGCTCGGAGCTAAGACAAAACTTGGCTTCATTGATGGAAGTATTGCTAAACCAGATCCAATCTCTGAAGATTTCGAACAGTGGAGGAAGATCGATTACACGATCTACAGTTGGATTCTCAATTCCTTAGGTAAGGATTTAGTTGATGCTTTCCTATATGCAGATTGTGCAAAGTCACTGTGGGATGAAAATGAACAGCGGTTTGGTGAGACTAATGGACCGCTATTGTATCAATTGCAAAAGGAGATATCGAATATTAGGCAGGATAATGATACAATTGCTGCATATTTTACTAAACTGAAGAAATTATGGGATGAATATGCAAATTTGGTTTCTATACCTGCTTGTAAATGTGGATCTATGCAACAAATGGTGGTAGCTGAGGAAAATAGAAAGTTGCTGCAATTTCTTATGGGGCTTAATGAGAACTATGAAGGAGTTTTGAGTCAGATACTTCTGTTAGATCCTTTGCCATCAGTAAATAAAGCATATTCAATGATCCAGAGGGTTGAAAAACAAAGGTTGGTGCAACATCAGTTTTCTGATGTCAGAGAACAAAGTGCTTTGTTTACAAAGTTCACTGGAGAAGGTAGAGGAACAGTGATGGGAGATTTTAATACTCAGCCTTGGCAAGGAGGTAGGGGGAGAGGTTTTGTCCGATTGAATAAGGAGGACAGAGCAAAGTTGAAATGTGATTATTGCCAGGAAAAAGGACATCTATCTCACTCTTGTTTCAAACTTCACGGGTATCCAGATTGGTTTAAGGCTCTAAAGGAACAAAGAGCAAGACAACAAGGAAAGTTTAATGCCAATGCAGTGAAGCTGGACACAGTGACTAAAGATAAAGGGGGAATTAAAGGGAAGTGCACTGATATGCCTTTGCAAGATATATCTAATATAATCAAGCAGGAGATAGCTAAGTACTTGTCATCTGGAAGCAAACAAGGATATGAGGGGACACAGAATCATGCAAACTTTGCTGATTATGCAGGTATAGTTCTTGACAAACCTAGCTTAGCTTTGACTAGTATTGAACATTATGATGAAGTTTTTTGGATATTGGATAGTGGTGCCAGTAGACATATGAGTCATAATCTCAGCCTTTTTACCAATATTCATTCCATACCATCCATTGAAATTTCTCTTCCTAATGGATCCAAACTTACAGTTACAAAATCAGGTCAAGTAAAACTGTATAATAGCCTTATCTTACATGATGTTCTTTATGTACCATCTTTCAAATATAATCTAATTTCAGTTGCTCAATTGGCACAACAATCATGTGTTTTGAGTATTTTCTATCCCACATATTTTTGCCTACAGGACCAGGAGACTAAGAACATTATTGCAAGTGGACAGACAGTGGGAAGATTGTACACCTTGAAGCCTACAGATTTTATTTCTACTACTTGTAATTCATTCACTATGTCCAACTTGAATTCTTTCTCATTATGGCATAGCAGATTTGGGCATGCTTCAGTTTCTGTGTTGGAACATTTAAATTTCATGAAATCCTTGTGTACTTCAGAAATTAAAACTTTTACTTCTCAATGTGAAACTTGTCATAAGTCTAAACAGCCTAGACAGTCTTTTCCTACAAGTGATTCTTCTGCATCTTTTTTGTTTGATCTTGTTCATATGGATGTTTGGGGACCATACAATGTTTTTAATATTACCAATACACCTTATTTTCTTACCTTGGTTGATGATCACAGTAGGGCAGTATGGATATATCTCCTTAAACACAAAAGTCAAGTACCAGACATACTTGATGACTTCATTCAAATGATACATACTCAGTTCAATTTCAAAATTAAACAGTTTAGGAGTGATAATGGGACTGAGTTTATTAACCATGCTTGTCAAACACTTTTTGCTAAACATGGAATTCTTCATCAGACCACTTGTCCTTACACACCACAACAAAATGGTGTGATGGAAAGGAAACATAGACAACTTTTAAACATTGCAAGGGCTTGTATGTTTCAGTCCAAATTACCTCAAAAATTTTGGCCTTACTCTATTCTTCATGCCACTTACCTTATTAACAGATTACCATCTTCATCCATTCGTTGGAAATCACCATATGAATTACTGTTTGGTCACCTACCTGATTATACTTCTTTAAAGGTTTTTGGCTGTTTAGCTTATGCAGTGAATCTAGACCCTCAGAAGTCAAAATTCACCTCCAGGTCTTTGACTTGTGTTTTCCTTGGTTATATTGCTGGTAAGAAGGGATTTAGATTGTACAATCTAGAAACTCATACTATTTTGGTTTCTAGGGATGTGCATTTTGTTGAACATCAATTTCCATTTCTTACATTGCAAAATGATACTGATACAGATTATACTACCCCTTTACCATTGGTTTCAGAATTAGAACCATATGATTTGATCCAGAATAATCAATCTACCCAAAATCCCATCCAATCTCCTGTACACATCTCATCTAGACACAACACCAGAACTAAAAAACCACCTTCTTAGCACTCTGATTATGTTCTCTCTTCCACAATTCGACCATTGTCTCCACATGCAACTAATGAGCTGGTCTCAGGTAAATCTTCTATATCTTATCCTCTCCAAACATTTCCTGAATACATTTCTCCTTCATTGAGCAAATCCTATGTGTCATTTTTGGCATCCTTATCTGATATACATGAACCTAAGTCATATGCACAAGCTAGTAAAAGTAAAGAATGGGTTGAATCCATGAATCAAGAACTAGCAGCACTAGAGAAAAATGAAACATGGGTTTAGGTAGATTTGCCACCTAATAAACAGGTCATAGGATGTAAATGGGTGTTTAAAGTTAAATTGAAACCTAATGGTGATATAGAGAGGTATAAAGCTAGATTAGTGGCAAAGGGGTTTCATCAAGTTTATAGGATTGATTATCTTGAGAGTTTCTCACCTGTTGCTAAGATGGATACCATTAGAATGCTTATTGCTGTTGCTTCTCATAAAGAATGGCCATTACATCATCTTGATATAAATAATTCATTCTTGCATGGTTCCTTACACGAGGATATTTTCATGACTCCACCAGAGGGCTATGAAAAAGCTGCACCTGGTCAGGTTTGTCATCTTAAGAAAAGTCTTTATGGGTTAAAACAGGCTTCGAGGGAATGGAATGCAGAATTTTGTGATAAATTGTTGATGTTTGGTTTTCATCAATCCTCTCATGATCATTGCTTATTTATTAAGGTTGTGGACTCAGTTTTTCTTGCTTTGGTGATTTATGTGGATGATATATTGTTATTTGGATCTTATTTGACTGCTATTATTGAGTTGAAGGATTATTTAGATAACCTTTTCACTATAAAGGATTTGGGAGAAGCAAAGTATTTTCTTGGTATTGAGTTGGCTAGAGGAACAGATGGCATTTATCTAAACCAAAGGAAATATATTTTGGATATACTGAAGGACACAGGCTTGACACTTTGTAAACCTGCTTCTACACCTTTGCCTTGTGGTTTAAAACTTTCTCATGATTCTGGAACTGCATTTCCAGAAGTAGAGCAATATAGAAGGCTTGTCGGAAGGTTGTTGTATTTGAATATGACTAGACCAGACTTGACATATGCAGTACAACAGTTAAGTCAGTTTGTGAGTGCTCCTCTCACCTCACATTGGGATGCTGCTATTCATGTTGTGAGATATCTTAAAGGTCATCCTTCTCTTGGTCTTTTCTATCCATCTCACAACACTTTTAATTTACAAGCATACAGTGATGCAGACTGGGGTGCTTGTCAAGATTCAAGGAGGTCCTTGACTGGATATTGTGTATTTCTAGGAGATGCTCTTATTGCTTGGAAAACCAAGAAACAAGCTACTGTTTCTAGGTCATCAGCAGAGGCTGAATACAGAGCTCTAAGTAGCACTGTATGTGAGTTGCAATGGCTTTATTTTTTGTTGCAGGATCTTTCTATTCCTGTTGTCACTCCTATATCCTTGTGGTGTGATAACCAAGCTGCTCTACATATTGTAGCCAATCCGGAGTTTCATGAGAGAACCAAACATCTTGACATTGATTGTCATTTGGTGAGGAATCAGTACAAGGCAGGTTTTGTTTCTCCCAGGAAGGTTTCTTCATTTCTACAGTTGGCTGACATATTTACTAAGTCCTTGGGTGTTTCTACTTTCAACTTATTGAGGTTCAAGCTTGGCATTGTTGATCTTCATCAGAAGCCAAGCTTGAGGGGGGGCTGTTGAGTGTTGGCATTTATGTGGTTTATTTCAGTTTTTATGTTGTATTTTATGGTTAGACTAAGTGAGGGGTATTTTAGTCTTTTATGTCTTTCTTCTTCAATTATATAAAAACTGTACTTGACAGTTTATTTTATAACTTAAGATCTGAATATTGTTTCTTAATTCTTAGATTAATAAAATGGAGTTTGTAATTTTTCTCTCCAATTTCTTTCTCTGCTATACCATTTAATATTTTTTCTATTACGCATTTCATGAAATAGATAGAAAACTTAAAATAAAATAAAAATAATGTTGCCTCTCACTTATTATTGGGGCTGTATATTTCAATTTGGACTATTATAGTTAATCATGTTATATGATAATTTTTTTATAGACCTATTCATTATTGGGCCTACAATCTATTTTGAAACGGGAGATCAAAACAAAAAATGACTGACCGCAAGCCCACTCGAAGGGTTAGATGTGTTTGTCACTTGTCAGTCTGTTAGCTGATCTATTTGCCCATACCCAATGTCGATCGGTTGTTTTGGTGTGAATAAAAATTTAAAAAGCAATTGTCGGATCAGTCTATCATAATAAAAAAGGAGAGTTCGATGCTACCTGTAACTGCACTGTAATTAGTAATTACATGTTTTTTGGTCTTAAGTGTGAAATCAAGTGCAAAAAATATGTAATTACAGTGCAGTTACATGTAACATCGAAATTCTCCATAAAAAAAATAGTAGACATGTGTACTCTTGCAGCCTTCATGAATACGTGTGAAGCATTATTGTCCCTAGTTGACATGCGACAATCATTATATTCTCATTTCTATCGTTTAATGTATCGATTGCATAAAAAGAAAATATTCAAGAAAGAGTGAAACTACTTCTTTGTTGATCTCAGTTTCTCATATGCTCTTTTGTTTTTACGTTTCTTTTGTTTATTACGTGATTATCAATATTTAAAATAGTTTGGTAACTAATTGTTATCAACAAATTATACAAAAAAAACTAGTTGTTTATTTGACTTGCATAGTAAGACAACGAATACTTGAAGCGGTATGATGGTGACACAAAAATTTGTACCGACAGGTTGACCGCAAATCAAACTAACTTGAAAAGCTAATATCCATATTTTTTTTTTTAAAATATCAAAACGCGCAAAAACATATAGAAATGAAATTGAATAGAAGTAGAATCGAGTATTTTATATTTTGAAATAAACAAATCAAATTATAAGCGGTAGCTCGATTTTTGGATTTTATGCCTTTGGAATCAGTTCGTGCAAAACAACATCGAATGAATTAAAAATTGAAACACAAACTAGTTGAAAAATTTAACTGTATCACACTGTCATACGTTGAAAAAATAAGATAAAATTGAACCGAGTTTTCTATGTTAAAATAAGGAAAATTCGATGCTACAGGTGGGGGCAGTGCAGTCATGCCCCCACCACCTTTGATTTCACACACACCCATGTGGGTGTGTGTGTATTTGTGTGTAAATCAAGGGCCCCTAGGGGCTGACTGCAGTGCCCCTAGGGGTAGCATCGAATTTACCGTTAAAATAACCTAATCGTATCACACTGAATTGCACGGTTGGGCTGGGTGCTCGGTTTTGCTCACCCCTACTTCCACGCAAAATTTCCACGTACAAAAAAATGCCACGTGTCGCTCTTGTCTCTCACTCCGCCACCCGCCCCTCTCACTTCTGACGCAAGATCAAAATTCGGTGGAAATTTTTCATCACAAAGCCGAAGCTTAACGTATTTCAGCCCTTAGCCATGGATAGCAGCCTCCTCACTCAATCAATCGCCGCGAAGCTCAAGCTCAAACGTCCCTGCATTTCTTCTTTCTCCGATTTGGCCCGAATCTCGAGCCCGAATCCGAATCCATTGGATGCGCTGTTGGAATCTTTTCTGGATCTGTCCGATTCATCGGCGATCTCGCTCGACCTCTCGATCGATCGGATACTCGACTCCAGGCCCTGCGCGTCCGACAAGAACGACGTCGTCGAGCGGGCGCTCCGGCTCGGCTCGGCTCTCACTGAAGCCGCCCGGCGAGCCGCCAGGAGGCGCGCGTCCATTCACAACGCCGTCGCTTGGGTGCTGCCGTCGGATATCACCATCAAGGTGCTTATCTGGTTTGCTCGTAAATTGCCGGTGTTGGATAATTCCGCAGTGTTGTATCGTTATCGTTTATATTGATGTTTTTAGCCCGTCACTGAATTGATGTTACTTGAATATGTTATTCGTGTTGCTTACTGTACTTTCTCGCAGCTGATTGTGTGGTGATTTTGAGTTTTTGAAAGGCTTGGATGCTCTTCCGCTTGCTAACTTCAGTTTGCAGTCTGAATTATGTATTGTTTGATTTGTTATGGAACTGTTAACTTGGCACCAAAACAATCACCTCATCTTACTAGCCTCAGTGTGCATCATAGTTTCAATTGTTTATGATGATCAGAGTGCTTGCAACGTGGTGTAATGGTCGCGTTTACAATGGAACAAAAGACTAATTATATATTCTTGCGTATGATTAAGAATGTTAGTTTTAATCTATATCGGTTGATTTTGCTTGAATGCCTTTTGGTTGCTTATGACCTTTAGTAGATATGTATTGGAGAATAGTATGTCTAACTAATCAATAGTAAGATTGGAAAGAACGCAAACTTGGCTTCTGTGATTCTCACATTTGATTTCTTTATTGAATATGCTCTGGCCGCAGGTATTCTCGTTGCTCGATACTCAAAGTGTATGTCATGCTGCGGCTGCATGCTCCTTTTTCAATAAATGTGCTGCGGACCCACTTTGCTATTCCAATATAGACTTGACCACAGTAGTCCCAAAGGTCAATAACATGGTAGTTTCAACTATGATTCAACGAGCTGGAAAAGGTCTGAGGTGAGAAGCATAGCCTCTTCTTTCATTTAAATATCAAGGGGTGCGTCGATTTGTAATTAAGTGTTCTCATTAATTTCTCCTCATGTCTCTAGCTCAAGAAATCTTGTCGTCCTATTTAAATTTTGCTTCCGACTTAAATCAATATGTCAAAAATGAAATTGTTTAGAACCAATAATCGTGACTAAGTGCGATCATAATGTGGCTTTGAATACTGTGTTTGGCGCTTGTCTCATGACCCAAAAATCTTGATTCTCGTACACTTGTCCATTATGTTCCATAAGGTGTTTCAGGTCAACTTTGGATTCTAAGAACTGCATTTATGTGCTCTCTGGCTTAAAGATAATATAATGACAACCTCTTAGTTCCTTTATGGCTCACAGCGGCAACTTAATCTACTCCTTCTCTCTGATCTATGTAATTCTTCGTAACCTGGCACTGAATCTGGGATTTCTTCAACTGTTCATGAGCTGGTGTAGGCATCCAGTTGTAGCTTTTCATAGATAAGAATAGTTGAATTTCCGCATAGCAAGTGACACTGATTACCTTACTGTTTGTAGGTCCCTTAAACTTGGGGTTCTCCCCTGCTCCTCTTCTGCATCACTGGGCTCATCAGAAGTGCTTCATTATGTGAGGAAATCTCCAGATAAATCACGTTTTTCATGGAATGATAAAAGGTTTAGACTGGAAAAAGAATCATTTGTACTTACGAGGTCTTGCTTGGCTCCATTGAATGCTGATGGTGGTTCCCCAGGGTAACATTTGATAGTTCAACTTTGTATGCTTATTTCTTGGGTTTAAATTCAACCCTTCTTATCATCTTCCTGACTTTCTCTTTATTAGAGCTCTGTTGAGAAGGCTGCACCTCTACAATATTGAAAGAATGGACAATACTGCATTTGGAGCTGCATTATCAGCTTGCACTTCTTTGCTTGATCTAGAAATTGTTGGCCTGTGAGTATCATAGCTTTTTTATTGCTATAATTGTTGTTTCTGCATGTTCTTTTTATATTGTCAGTTGATGTATGGTTGTGTTTAAGTTAAAGGGACCTGAAATAAAATTTCTAACTTAAGTCAGTAACACTCTGAATTGGAAGGAGTTCTAGCATGTACCATTCTCTGTTACTTTCATTGGTTGGGGTTGATATAGAGGTGCCCTGAAGGGTAGAGCCTTAGCATACTAGCATTTCTCCGTGAGAAATAAATTTGAATTTTGTTAAGGTATAGGTTAAAGGGAGGTTTGGGTTTCATATGTACCACTGACTGCTAGTTCCATAGGTTACATGCTCCTTGTTTTAATTATTATTATTATTTTTTGTCTTGATTAATAATTCTGTTCAATGGAAAACTTCCTATTAGATGTTAATAAATACTATTTTGTTATTTTATTTTGACAGGCAAGTGGAGTTGAGGCAGACACTGGAGTCGGTGAGTAGATCTTGTCCTCTAATAGAGCGTCTCTTTTTTGAATCATCAAAAACAGGTAAACTCCAGCCTACACATGTCTACTTTCAGATCTAAAAGGACAATTGCCTCACATTATGATGACTCCCCTCAGGTAGTGATGACAGTTTATTATTATTGTCCTGCAATGATCTTGTTACCAATTGTCCACATGTATCCTCGCTGGCACTAAGAGGTTTTAAACTGCATGACTCTAAAGTTCGTGTACTTGTAAAGGTATGCTGGTGTTTCCACATTAAGACTCATTAGTACTTTTTTTTTTTTTTTGGCTTTTTTATGTGCTCTTTCGTGAATTCTCCTTCCCTTCATTCTCATTTTGACATTATGTTCTGAAAATTTCATGTTGAATGGCTATTTTGCATCTACATGATATCAATGTAGGGATTTCGCGAATTGAAGTGTGTTGACTTTTCAACGTCCTACTCAATTACCGGCTGCTTTCTTAGGTATGCTTTAGTTGTCTTACGTGTTGAAATAATTATTTCCTATGCTATACGTGCACTGTTGGGTATGCTCTTGTTTACATGAATACTTTTGGTTCTTTTGCTTACAGGAATCTGGATTCCACCGCAGGTGGAAGCTCACTGGAGGTCTTACTTTTGCGGGAATGTATGCACTTGAGAGAAGTAACGATTAAACTCTCTATCTGTCTATCTCTCAAACTCGATAATGCTATATGGAATTTAGTCACTGTCAAAAAACGCGATAATTCATTATAAGGCAACATATTTTGTAATTCAGTCAGAGGTTTCACGTTTGCTGTCAGCAATACTAGCAGGACGCTTTAGTAACCTTAGGCACCTTGTGAGTGTCTCCCTTTCTGCACTATGTACCCTTTACTATCTTCCGGCCCTCAATCTTCATGCACTTAATTTTTTTCTCGTCTCTTATTTATAGGATGTGACCAATCGTGATGGGCTGGCGTCAGATGAGGACTGGTGCCATCGATGTTTTATCCCAAGGTGGATATCGACTTTCCCTAATGCACCTTTATTTTTCAAACATTGTGATGAACACTAATACAAGAATTCTGTAGCTTCATGCCATTGGACAGGTTACTGAACGCAAGGCCCAATTTATGCATAGTTGCCGATTTCCCTCAAGACGTGAGGTGAGCGTGGGATTGGATACAAATATGTTATTGAATATTTTGGTTTTGATTGGGTTTTTTTGGTTAACCATAGTCAATTTCGAAAAAGTTGGTCGTGTTAGGTTTGAGTGGGATTTTAATTTTTTATTAAAATATCATTTAAAATAAAATGATTAAACTTGATTTGATTTAGAAGTAGGAGAATGGGTAGTTAAAATTATATGATTTGATGAATATTGAATTATATTGATAATATCTAATTATATTGATAATATTGAGAATAGTGAGAGTTGAGGTAAATTTGACTACTTTGAGTTAGATTTTGAGTTAAAAAAAGTGAGTGGTGAAAAGTGATTGATTTTCGATTGGGTTTTTTCAAGTGTTCAACTAATCTCATCTTCAGTGTTTAAATGCCTCGATATCTGTTTTTTTTTTACTAAAATGGGAAATTTTTCCAATTTTTCCAATTTCCAGTTTTGTAGAGGAGCCGATGAGCAGTAGTGATGTTAACAGTGATATCGACTCGCCCTTGTTTATGGGCAGTTCATCGGAGATGAGTTATGGCAGCGATTTAAGTAGTAGCAATGAGGGCAGCCTCATTCGTGATGACAGCTCGGATGAGGTGGAGTAGTTGCAGAGATGTAATAATAACTGCCGGTAAGGTTTTGGACCAGACAGTTTCTCTTATTGGATTTTTTTATGGTGGTAGTAAGTCTGAGATAGTAAATTTAGCACAAAAAGGGACCAGCAACTCTTATCAATCGAAGTTTCCATTTGTGTTCTCGAATTCCCTGATTCTAAGTGTTTATATATCTTATTATTGTCTTTAATCCATTTGAAAAATTTCTGTAATTAAAATAAATAGTACTACCTCCTATTTTTAATATATGTCGTTTTGAGAAGTTGCACACTAATTAAGAATATTTTTTTGTCAATAATAACTTTATTTAATGAAGATAGAGATGAATGTTCTGAGAAAAAGTGAAGAGTGAATATGAAAAGACGTAATGTATTTATTGACTAAATGAGGGTAATAATGGAAAAAAAATATGTACAATATATCCAAAACGACATTTATTTGGCAAATAGTTAAAAAGGCTAGAATGACATTTAAAAAAAATAGGAGGGAGTATTCAATACTGGATTATGATGTTGGTTTCTTGATGAGACTTGTGAAAGCAGGGGAAAGAAGTATAAATGCAACTCCATCATAACATGTTAATGATGTTGTGGAGACATTTTAAGGGTGCTATTGGATATGAATAAAACTGGCTGGTTTTAATTGAATTTATTGGTCAAGGTGAGTTATTATCGAATAAAGTTGATTGAGTCGAGAATTTAGGGAAATTTAAGTCTGTAGTTTGATAATACTAGTATTTAAAATGTAATAATTAAAATTGACATAATGCAAAAGTAGATACTACCTCCTATTCATTTTAAATGTCATTTTGACATTATCAACTATTAACAAAATAAATGTCGTTTTGGATATTTTGTACATATTTTTCTATTATTATTCTCATCTATTTAATAAATACACAACGTCTTTTCGTATTCACTCTTAATCTTTTCTCAAAACATTCATTTTTATCCTCATTAACGAGGGTTATTATTGGCAAAAAAAAAATTCTTAATAACTGTGCAACTTTTCAAAACGACACTTATTATGAATAGGAGGGAGTACATGTTATTGGAAATGACAATTCGTTAAGAATATGAATATGTTGGGGAATGAATATTGAATTAAATACAATATATATGTGAGTGGGTGAATGTTGAATTAAATTTGAGTTGGCTTTTGATTCAGAAAAATATACGGTCAAAAAAGTTTAAGTTTTTATGTTTGGAGTCGATCATGCCCTGAAAGATCTCAACTTTTTCTTTGTTTTTTTTTTT
>CACSLK010027752.1:10592295-10603963 GCA_902706635.1 Striga hermonthica | reverse complement strand
TGAGCTATGTTGTCCTGTATCCACATATATTCATATCATTCTTATCCATGAATATACAATGTGTTGAGCTTGAATCAACTTGTAACTTACGAAATACAACAACTTGGGCTTGTAACTTACAAAGCCCACATTTTGGGCTGACAAATATGAACCCAATGTCGTCCCATTTGGGCCCATTCAAACCCCGCATCGCACATCATCGGCTACAAAAACCCTAAGGTTAAAAGACTTCATCTTCCTTCTGAACTGAGACGCCTTGCGATCGGAGAGAGTGACAGCCCAGAGCTTCTGAAGATCACCGGCCGACGGCGTCATTCTTCTTAAACAAAACCGTACTTAATGTTCATCCTTTTGCAATTTTCCGATTTCATTTTTCACCTTGAGCAAGCTAATGAACGAGGAGATATCGTGCTTCAGATCGAAAATGGGTTGAATTCGAGATTTTTTAATTTTATTTTTATTTTTTTGCAATTGTGTTGCAGGAAAATGGCGGAGAAGGCAGTAACTATCAGGACGAGGAAGTTCATGACTAACCGTCTCCTCTCAAGGAAACAATTTGTATGTCTTATAATAATTCCTTATATTTCTTTTTTGCTTTTAAGAATTTTTACCAGCTAACTGTAAATCTGTTGCTCTTAGTTTAGATTCATTTGACCTTTTATTTTTTTGCTGCTCGATTTTGTAGATCATTGACGTATTGCATCCAGGAAGGGCGAACGTCTCTAAGGTTTGCTCCGTTTTGTTATATTGCTGGTAGAAGCTTACTGCGTTTGTGTACTTATTGTTGTTAAATTAATGATTTTTTGTTTTCTGTAAGATCTTATAGTCAAAATGAAATGGTGGGTTTGTGTACTTATTGTTGTTTATTCTTTTCTTTTTTTTTTTCTGAAGGCTGAGTTGAAGGAGAAGTTGGCCAAAATGTATGATGTTAAAGATTCGAACTCCATCTTCGTGTTCAAGTTTAGGACTCACTTTGGTGGAGGCAAATCTACTGGCTTTGGATTGATTTATGATTCTGTCGAGAGTGCGAAGAAATTTGAGCCTAAATACAGACTTATCAGGGTAACTAGTCATTTGTCCATGTATTTATATACTCTTTAAGATGTGCAAAACCTGATTGCTACTCTATCTGATTGCTTCATGTATCGTGTCATTATTTATTGTATTGAATTTTGAACCGTGATATGAAGCAGCAAATGTGTGTTCTTCAATGTGTTTTCTTTGACATTTTAAGTGCTTATGAAAAGTTGTCAAATTCTTGGAGGTCCGCCTTTAATGTTTCTTCTGAGCAACTTTGTGTGGAGCTATAGCATCAATTTAGTGGTATCCCTGTCATTTATTTTGATTATGCTGCCTGAACTTTGCAGTGGATATAGCTTTCTGTTATGTTTATGTGAGTAATGTGCATTCGTACTTTAAATGTATTGCCATTTTTGGTCTTGTTGATGAGGCTGTGCGTCTGTTTTGTATATGACATTACATAACCATTATTGGGTGGCTTTTCACTCTTGGAAGGTTTGAAATTAAGTGAAGCTCAATGATGATGCTAAATGTTCCATATGCATATCGTGTTTGAGATATGATATGATATTATTACTCATGCCTGAGATATTATGTGTGTAGAATGGTCTTGATACCAAGGTTGAGAAGTCAAGGAAGCAAATGAAAGAAAGGAAGAACCGAGCCAAGAAAATCCGTGGTGTTAAGAAGGTAAAAAAAATCTCATTTTTTTTCTTCTTAACTTTTGTTACCAATCACTTTTCGCCTCTGTGTACTATCATCTTATAATCAACTTATCATAGCAACGTAAAAGTAGTTATTCCATTCCTTATGGATGCTTCTTTTGTAACTATTCGAAATTTTGCAGACAAAGGCTGGTGATGCCGGCAAGAAGAAGTAAATTACTTGGGATTTTACCCTTCGGTTGTGGGACAATGGATTGTTCTTTTCTGAGATTTTGTTTTGGTTATGTCTTGGGTTAATTTAAATTTACTTCTTCATATGTTAAAAGTGGCACAATTTTGTGATGTTGCTAAGGTTTGTGTTTACTTGTTCTACTTACAATGTCGTCGGTGAGATTATTCTGTTTTTCCGACCATAATCATTCTACTTGGCCTCGTGGTTCATTTTATCTATGTCAGCATTGAACTTTTTAATTTGTTCTGTTTGCTAAATATTATTTGAATTGAGCAAATAATCATTGGTGTTCTAAACGATTTTGGAAATATTGGATACTCATTGGGTGTACTAAGACCCGAAAATGAATTCGATCCTTATAGTGAATGTTTTTCTAGAACATGAATGAAAGATGCCAGCCAACAATAAATTGATTAGATTTAACATTACTTTACATATAAAAGTATGAATATATGTTGAAAAAAATTATAATCTCAAACAGGTACATTGATCTTGCATCATTAAGTTACTAGCACAACAAAGTTACAGACAAAAGTTGAACGGATTTGATATTTTAAACCCATTACTAGAACAACAAAGTTACAAACAAACTTAGAAAAGGCTTGATATTTTCAATCCTTAATAGATCAATCAATCCTTAATAGACCTAGTGATCCAATCTAAAGTGTATTTGTATTTGTATATCAATAAATCTTTGTAAACAAAGTTCGTTTATAAAACCTTTGGTGGTGGATCATACTCGTTCAGCACGTGTTGAGTTTAAGTGGCAGGCTCGCACGTTTCGGATGCTGACATAATGAAAATCTATGTTTAGTAATGTTCTTTGTATATTCATTTTTGCTCTGGAATTAAACTTGATATTATAAATAAATAACTTTTTCAAGCTAGTTAAGTTTACATTTAGTTTTTGTTCATTTTTTCTTAGTACACATTTCCTTGTTAGTTTAGACAAGTAACAATCTTACCATCTTATAATTGTCTCATATTTCTCTCCTAAATCGACATTCGTGTAATACACGAGTATTGTACTGAGCTCAATTTTTGTCATCGGGCTGCTATGTGGATACTAGACTAGTTAATGGGCCCTTATTATTGGGCCTTGTTTATTAGATAGAAAGAAGACCGAAAATATTAGGATCACGACTGGAAAGTGGAAATTATAAACATTAGGGTTTGGCCATTTCTCTACAGAGTGAGATCAGAGCAGCCGACAATCATCACAGCACGCTGCGCTTCTCCATTTGAAACCCTAGCCATGGTAATCCTCTCAGAAAATTCGATTCGATTAAATTTATCATTTGTTATTTTGCTGTATTTTTTGTTCAATTGTTGTTTCGTGTCCTCAAAATTGCTGGGAGTTTAACTTTTTGTTTGTGTGTGTTCCTCAGTCGCTCGTAGCAAATGAGGATTTCCAGCACATTCTGCGTGTGCAGAACACGAACGTGGACGGGAAGCAGAAGATCATGTTCGCTCTGACCTCCATCAAGGGTATTGGCCGCCGTTTTGCGAACATCGTCTGCAAGAAGGCCGACGTCGACATGAACAAGAGGTACCTTTCTTGTGTTCCTCTAGTTTGCTCTGGTTTTGTTTTTGTTCTTGTTTTTGCCTGTGATTTGTCTGTCTGTCTGTGTGTTGAAATGAGCTGATTGATAATATTTAAATAAGGCGGCTGTGTTGTGTTTTGTAACATCGTATGCTATTCTACTTCGTGTACTAATGATGTTTTATGTGTTATGTTCATAATATACTGTGTATGATTGATTTTAGCTTAAGCAGGTGATAAGTATTTCTTGTTGTTGGTTTTTGTTGTTGTTAAATTACTATTTGTTGCTGTACTTGATTTCTAACTGACGATGTGTATGCAGCATTGAACTTGAGAAGATCACTAGGAATCTGGTTTCATCTTGAATGACCCTTTTCTGTATAGCTGACAAAACCATAATTGCCGTTAGCAGACCTTATTTTATTTTCCAGCTCATTGTAATGTATTTTGTTTGAAGTGCCTCTTTTGTGTATTCTATGTCGTTTTGTGTTATTATAGTAGTTAACATTTGATTTTGAATTGGTTATGACTAAACTGTGATTTAACATTTTCTTCAAGGGTTGCGTAACAACCACTAGTAGCATGTTCTGCTGTTATGTTGTATGATTATAAATGCTTTTTCATAATATTTCATCATGCACGATGAATGTTGTGCCAATGTAATACATGTGCTTAAGCGTCTTTATCATTCTTTCAACACGCTATTTTGCCCTTAAAGCGTTATCGTTGCGCCAATGTTCTTGAAGCAAGTCATCTGAAGTTAGATTGTTTATTTTGCACAGGGCCGGTGAACTCTCAGCTGCAGAAATCGACAGCTTGATGGTGATTGTGGCCAACCCTCGTCAATTCAAAATCCCAGACTGGTTCCTGAACAGAAAGAAGGATTACAAGGATGGGAAATATTCTCAGGTTACATCAAATGCCCTTGACATGAAGCTCAGGGATGACATTGAGCGCCTCAAGAAGATCAGGTTAGACTATTTACTTAAAACATTGTCCTACCTAAAAAACCTGTGTGTACGTATTTTGAGAAACAATATGTTTCATTAGCTTTTATTTTGTTCAATTACTTATAATTTATCATCTGTGGGGGTATTTACAGGAACCACCGTGGTTTGCGTCACTATTGGGGCCTCAGAGTGCGTGGACAGCACACCAAGACTACCGGTCGTAGGGGAAAGACTGTTGGTGTCTCCAAAAAGCGATGAACATTGTTCGTTACTGTTGTTTTATGCGTGATTTTATCTGCTTTTAGGATGCTCATTTCTCGTTGAACCCAAGAGGTTATATGTTCTACCCAGTTATGTTATCCTTTGTTTTGGGATTTCTGAGAATTTTTGTGTTGCGTTATAAAATCTTGTCAGATGCTGAGACTCAATTTGTTAGTGTTCAAGGTTTCGTGTTGTTTTCATTTTGAGAAATGGATTTTGCATGTGTCCTGCAGTTGTTTTATTTGAAATATAGTTGATACATGGTTTTAGTTTAATTCTCTACTTAGAAGTGTTGTTATGCATTGGCCTTTGGTCCTTGATTGAAGTTGAAGCTATTGGGCGAAATCATTAATATCAGACAGCGGAAAATGGCTTGCATTTCTGCCCTAAAATTGTTCTTTTCTATTCTTGGATCATACGGTGTTCACACAAATGGACATGAACAGGTTATGTGGGTTGGTACTGTCAAGTACTTGGGATTTTTACTGTTGTATCACACAAGTAGGCACGAACAACTTCCGTGGGTAGTAATAAGATTTTTACTCTGTTCACACAAGTTACTCGGGATTATTACTGTTGGATTACACAGATCACACAATTCACACAAGTAGGCACGGAAAACTTACGTGGGTACGTGTGAGATCTTTTACTAAGTAGGAAGGTACTCTCATGTTGGGGCATGAAGTTGAGAATGTTACTGTTGAATCATAGTGTGTCCACACAAATAGGCATAAACAGCTTATAGTGTTGACACAAGGATACACGTAGGCGTGGGCATCTTACAACACTAGAATTGGGCATGAGAATTCAAGTAGGCATGTGTGGTGTTCAAACAAGAATCGGGCTCACTGTCCCATAATACAAGAATACAAGTAGGCACGAGCGAGAATTGGGCATGAGAATACAAGAGGCACGAGTGGTGTTCAAACAAGAATTAGGCTCCTTGTCCCAAAATAAAAGAATGCAAGCAGGCACGAGCAGTGAACTTTGGGAATTTTAATGTTGGATTACACCACACATTGTTCACACAAATAGGCATGAGCAGTTTACATAGAGGGGAGGTATTGTCAAATCGGGAGAGGGTGAAGAAGACCAAAAACCTTTGGGATTTTTACGGTTGGATCACTCGTCACACAATTTTCACACATAGGCATGAGCAGTTTACACAGAGCTAGGGTACGTATTGTGAAATTGGGAGAGGGTGAAGAAGACCAAAAACCACTATCTGTTCTCACTCATCCAAGCTATCTGAACATCTAAGGCAATAATGTTACTTGTTATTCTTAGAGCATCTCCAATGTTGGGAGTGGATTGACAATTGAATAAATGGTTTACTGAATAGAAAAAATATGACTCATTCAGTGTAGAAAGCCTTTCACATGTAGAAAGACTTCTAGAATTTTTTGAGTCTCTCGTGCCACATCATCACAACTACCAAATAACGCACCACCACTGGAGAAGTCTTTTTATCTCAACGTCTACTACAGTTCTACAATTCACGTTCTATAGAAATGCTCTTTAACTCTTGGGCTGATGAATTCTTATACAGTTTAAGTGATGGTCAAAACGTTTTGATTCTTTTATTAACCAATTAACGTATCGGATTTCATTCACCTCAAGGTTTTATATTGTTGGATCACACAGTGTTCACACAAGTAGGCACGAGCAGCTTACACGGTGGGTAGGTACATTCAAATCAGGATTTTTACTTTTAGATTACACAATGATCACATAAGTAGGCATGGCTATGTACGACTTTTTACTATTAGATATGATATTTCCGGGTCAAGTTCCAGCCAAGGGTTAGCCGGCCCTGGACCAGCCCGAACATATGCACGAGCTTGTTCCGTTAACCGCCGATTCTGGGCCGGCCCAGTTCGTTAAAAAAAATCAAAAATTCCAAAAAAAAAAAGAGGATCGAATTGAAACTAGCCCGACTGTTCAAAAACTACATATACGAGGCCCGAAACTGGTGATGTAACTATTGGATTTAAATCATCAATACTTCAATGGAACTATATAAGAATGAAACTGGTGATGTAACTATTGGATTTAAATTATCAATACTTCAGTGGAACTATGTAAGAATTTCAAGTAATAGTTCAATGGACTCCTTAATTATGTAACTATTGGATTTAAATCATTTCGAGTAATAGTTGTCATGTATTTCCAGTTCATCACGTGATGATGTGTACGAGCTATTTCAATATCATATAACAAAGTAGTTCGATCGATTTGGATTATTGGTATAGTATGGTTCAATTATTTCAGTTTTCCTAATTTGATTCGGTCGTCAATGCACACCCCTAATTGTGCCCCTCCCCTTTCAAATTTCTGCGTCCGCCCTGCATAGAAACCACATAACCCTTCAATACTGAGAGCGACTTACCATGTCCCAGAAAAATATAAATAAAAAATAAAAAATAATAAATAAAATTAATAATAATTATTATTATTTCAGACAGCAGTGAAAGCAAGAATTGGTCTGAAAAACAAATTAAAGATTCCCTGATTTGTCTGTGGTTTGGACCCTACATTATATATATATATATAAATATATTGACATAATCTGGGTTTCATATTAATCCGTATATTTGTCTTCACTTGAAGATTCTTTCTTATTGGCCCCAATCACAACTTTTCTTTCATCAATACACAGTATTATAATGTGCAGGCAGTAAAAACAAAAATTTACAAGTGAATGTTCTTTTACTTGTTTTGTCTTTTACCAACATTTTTAACCCAATCTTACTTCCAAAATGGGTCAGTAAATTATGAAAAAGTTGTTATAATTTCAACCTGATTGAACAATAAGTTAAAGATTAATTACATTTCTTGGCTTTTTTTCTTGTAAATTATAAAAAAAAAACCCACAGCTTTTTTTTTTTTTTTCATTAAAAGGACACTGAAACACTTTAATTCTGTTTAATGATACAACTATATATAAGCACTCAAATAAAATAAATATAAAAGCAGTGTTAATCCCTTTCAATTTTCTCTTCTCAATGATATTTCAAAAGAAAATTCTTGTACAAGACAGTCTAACTCTGACCTAAAGACGAACTGACCCGTTATATTTTTTTGTCTAACAAAAATACATATTTATATTATGAAACGATTTAAACGTGAAATATTCATACAACAAGACTGTTAAATATTTTGCATAATTAAAAATAGGGAAAATTTCACTTTTGGTACCCTAAGTTTACCTACTTTTCAGTTTTGATACCCGTGGTTTCAACTTAATCACTTGTAGTCATTAACGTATCGAAAATGCATCATTTTTGCCCAAATCGTCAGTTGACCGTGAGTCAACTGACCATCACCTTCTCTAGCCGGTTGCTTTCCCCAAAGAAACCTAAATAATCGGTTTCCCCTAATTCTTCCAATCGAGCAGACCTAATTGCTGTGAAAAAAACCCTAATTCTTCCAATCGAGCAGACCTAATTCCTGTAGAAAAATTTCTTCCATTTTATCGCATTCAAGTGGGTAATCGACTGGTGTTTTGGTGTTTGTGAGCTTCCATTTCAAATTTCCGACGAGCATATCCGACTCCAAGGCGAGAAGGATTATACGTGGGTTGCAACCTCAATACGGTAAGTTTTTTCACTTCAGTTTGTCACTAAGTTTTTGAATTAATGAAAATTATATGGTTAATTTTGAAAAGTTCCATATTATCTGATTATTGTGAGAGTTGCCCTAAAAATTAGGGTTTTTTTCAACTGAATAAATTAGTGGTTTTTCGATTATGAGCTGAACAAATTAGGTGTTTTTCGATTATGAGCTGAACAAATTAGGGGTTTTTCAGTTCTGTTTATTTGTTTATGGCCTTGGTCTGTTCTGTTTATTTGATTTTTTTTTTCTGTGTTGTAGACCCTTTGTTGGAACCAACTGTTTTCACAATTGAGTTTCTGCACGGTGGTTTAATGATGCATATTCCTGTGAAAGAGTACCGAGGTGGGTATTTGGATTATTTTGATGGGGTGGATGTGGAGATGTTTGGGTTGATTGAGTTAAAGGATTTCATAGAGCAACTAGGTTATAACAGTGATCATGTGAATGCCTGGCATGTGCATGGAATTAGTTTACAAGATGGTAGTCATATTATTGATAGTGATCAATTGGCATATAAGGTTATGAACCCCATTCCTGAAAATAGAATAGTGAGAATTGTTTTAGAACATGTACATCATGTTGATAACAACTACTCTAATCTTGAGATTGAAAGTGATCCTGTGATTGACCTCTCATTTCTTGGTAGTCTGAACTCTAATGTTGAACAACATGAACATCCTGAACAATCTGTACAATCTGAACAACATGAACAAAATGAAGAGTGCGCTTCTGTTGATGATAGTGATTCAGAATGTGAGGAGTTCAATGATAGTGACTATGATATGGATGAGGATGATATTTTGTTTGACATAAATGTTGATAAAGATGCAGAATTTGTTGGGGTGAATGAAAAAAATAATGGTAAATCAATTGAAAATGAGTTTTTGTCTGAGGGTATATTTGAGGAAGAGCATGATCTTGAGTTAGGGGATAGTGATTCATTTGAAAGTTTTAGAGGGTCTGATGAGGAGGATAATATTGTGAAATTCCCTAAATATAATCCTAAAACTGATAAAAACCCTGAGTTGAAGTTAGGGATGATTTTTAGTACAAAATCAGAGGAGAGGCTAAGGATGTTATTCAGGGTTTCTGCTATAGAAGAGGGATGGTGGTTCGTTTTGATAGGAATGACAAAAGAAGATTGAGAGCTAGGTGTACCACAGAGGGGTGTGGTTGGTATATTTTTGTTTCACCAATGCAAAATGACTCATCTTGGCAGGTGAAGTGTTATGAGAAAAACCACAAAGGTTGTTCTTGGAACTACAATAATCCTAGCATCAAATCTAGGTGGATAGGGAAGAATTTCATGAAAAAGTTTAAGAAGTACCCTAAGTTAGGAGTCAATGAGTTTAGGGGTATGTTGTGTACCAAGCTGAAGTCCAATATTTCTAAGCAAAAAGCCTACAGGGCCAAGAAGAAAGCAATGATGCTTCTAGATGGAACATTAAAAGAACAATTTAGTACAATCAGAAGCTACTGTTTAGAGTTGTTAAGGTCCAATGTTGGTTCAACTATTGTCTTAAAACTGAGCAATTGTGAAGAACAATCAAGGCAACCTGTGTTCCAGAGACTGTATGTTTGTTTTGATGCCTGCAAGAAGGGTTTTAGGCACTGCAGAAAAATCATTGGTGTTGATGGGTGCTTCTTGAAAGGCCCCCAAGGTGGTCAGCTCTTAACAGCAGTGGGAATTGACCCAAATAACCAGATTTTTCCTGTTGCTTATGCAATAGTTGAAAATGAGAATAAAGATTCTTGGATGTGGTTTTTGAGGTTGTTACAGAATGATTTAGGGATTGATAATGAACTTGAATGGACTTTCATGAGTGATAAACAGAAAGGGTTTATCCCTGCCTTTGAAGATTTGTTCCCCAATGCTGAAAACAGATTTTGTGTTAGGCATTTACACAGCAACATGAAAAGAGATGGGTTTATTGGTCAGTCAATAAAAAATGCTTTGTGGGCTGCAGCCAGAGCAACTAGGGTGGAAGTTTTTAGTGCAAAGATGGATGAATTGAAAGAGTGATCCAAAGGCTTATGAGTGGCTGGTAAATAAACCTCCTCATCAATGGTCTCGGTCTCACTTCAAAACTTCACTGAAGTGTGATATTTTACTGAACAATATGTGTGAGTGTTTCAATTCTTTCATCTTGAATGCAAGGGACAAACCAGTCATTGTGATGCTTGAGACAATAAGGCACTTGTTGATGGCTAGACTACAAGTGAACAGAGATGCAGCTAAAAACTGGTCTGGGAGGATCTGCCCTAGAATTAAAAAGATACTTCAAAAAAATATGAAAGATGGTGCAGAGTGTATTCCCATGAAAAGTGGTGATTGGCACTTTGAAATCATAGGCCCTTATGATCAACACACAGTTGATGTTGCTGGACTGAGTTGTAGCTGTAGAAAATGGGATTTGACAGGAATCCCTTGTAAGCATGCATGTGCTGCCATTTGGTGTAGACATGAAGATCCTGAGTGCTATGTTGATGACTTGTATAGTCAAAACACATGCAGAAGTGCATATGAAAATGCCATCATGGGGATTTCATGTTCTGAATTGTGGCCTGAATGTGATTTACCAGCTCTTTTGCCACCAATATATGAAAATAGGCCTGGTAGGCCCAAAAAATTGAGGAGGAGGCAACCTGATGAGCCTCCTGCTCCATCCTCTCAAACCAGGCTTAAAAAGGTTCAAAATTCAGTGAAATGTGGAAAGTGTGGTAAACAAGGCCACAACTCTAGAACTTGCAAAAATCAACAGTCTGAAAGTAGAACTCCAGTGGCAAGAAGCATGGGTGGCACTCAGTCTCAGTCACAATCTCAATCACAGTCTCAATCTCAGTCTCAATCTCAGTCTCAGTCTAAGCATCACTTTCAGACTCAGAAAAGATCAAAGCTACCTGTAAGTATAATTTGATGAAAGTATGATTTGATTTGATTAGTTGTAACTTTTATTATTCAATATCACTTTTCAATTACATGTAACTTTTATTATGTTGGAATGACAGGTTAAGAGGAGGAGAGAGTCTGCCACACTTGGTGGTGTAAACTTAAGTGGAGGCACAAACAGAGTGTCTTCAATTAATGTAAGTTTTTTTTTAATCTTTTGTGCATGTTGTTTTTTCTCATATATATATATATATATATATATATATATAATATTTCACAATTTTTCTACTTTTAGATGATGCAATCATCTTCTGGAACTGGACCAGTCATTGTGAAGGGAGGTGTCAACTACATTACCCTTTCAAATTTAAGAGCTGCTGATGCTGCTGCTCAGGGGACTTCAAAGCAAAATGAGGGACAGAAATCCATTTGAGGGTATGCTGGAGATGGAGAATGTATTGATTTGTTGTGTGAGTGTTATGGACATGTTTG
>CACSLK010027752.1:10547836-10562789 GCA_902706635.1 Striga hermonthica | reverse complement strand
AAAAAAAAAAAAAAAAAAAAAGGCAACGAATGAATAATAAAGGAAAGTGATAGCAAAGGAACTCTGAACCAAACAATCAAAAGCTGGTAATATAGAAAAGCCGAAGCTGATACTACAGATAAAATGTTTCTGTTCAAATTCAATAAATAATTATTTTGAAAAAAAAAAAGAACAAGTTGAGTTAAGAGAATTGAGTTCATCGATCAACCTACCTTGGTCCCAACATCACACATATCGAGCAAAGAACCAGAAGTATAGTCCCATAATCGAACCTTTAGACACCGGAGATTAGGTTAGACCGAAAAAAAACAAAAACAATAAAAGCAAGACTGTTTTTCGTTAATTATCAACACAGAATAGTTGACTTTTAAGTTCTATAGCTCACAGTTGAATCACCACTTCCCGAGACCAAGAATCCTTGTGTATAATCCTTATTACTGACAAATGTGATGCATGAAACGAACCTGGTGATGGTTATACATAGATTAAGTGCAAATGATCACTAAACAATTACAAATTTATCATCAATGCAAATCAATGATGACAAAACAATTTTGTAATACGTATTGCAAATATGTTGAAAAATTTTACTTCCCTATTTTAGTGAATAGATAGACAATAAGCAGCACTTACTCGGTATGACCAAGACAAAAACTCTGAATATCATGAGCCCCGTGTAGGGGCTCTTTTGGAAATACAGTCACCTGTATTAGCAAAGGAGCACAAATTAGAAATAAACTAAAGGAGGGAGAAATAAGAAGAAGAAGGAGAAGCTCAGCTAAGGAGTAGGAAAATCATGGTACACGTATTTTGAAGTCCCGATCAGCAGTAACAATGTATTTCCCATCTGGAGAAAATTCCTACATGGTGTGTATTGTAAAAGTATGTAAATCGATCAACATGCAGAATTACTCAAATTGGCTTATACTAATAAATATTAACAGAAAACACTTGTAATGATGATTAATGAGCAACAAGAAAAGCCATACCAATCTCGTAATTATGCTACAATAATGAGAAAGAATCGGGACAGCCTTTTTATTCATCACAGCTGGATTTTCGTAATCGTAATTGCGAATATCAACGACATAAACGACACCAAACTTGTCGGCAAAACAGACAAACATCTCATCGTTGCTTATTGCAGCAGAAGTCACTCTCTTCTCTGAAACCCTGTTAAGCATAAAATAAATAAATAAATACACCAACTCCCAGAATATTCAATGAACCGAAACTACTTCAAATCTTGATTATTCACCAAAAAACAAACAAGAAAAATGACTAAGAATTCAGCCAAAAAAAAACCCTTACACAGAACAAAAACAACGCCAACAATTAGTATCCCAAATTTTCACCAGCTTGTCATCTCCAGCTGATACGAAAAGCTTCCCGCTTTTACTGTACCGAATGGCCCGAATCGAATCTTTATGCACCCCATTATCATCGATTAATTTAACTCTCGACCCATCTCTTCAGAAAAAAAATAAATCAATAATTAGTAATGCCCGTCGATAAAAAAAATTCAAGCTTTAAACTACTAATACAGTGAAAATTGTTTATTTTCTCTTACTGGAGACTGAAGACCCGAACATCCGACCCGACGGAAACGGATACTGAATTCTGGTTTGGGTGAACTGCGATTAGCGCCGGCGCGACCTCCATTTCCAGCTTCTGCTTACTTTCTTCCATCTCAACGTCCTCCATCTTTTTTTTTTTTTTTTTTCAAATAGGATAGCAGAGCTAGGGTTTTGTTTCGATTTCGATTTGATTTTGATTTTGAGGTACTCAAAGGACAAGTTCAATATGTTGAGGCCCATATGGAAATAATGGGCTCTTATTTATCAGAGTGCTTGGCTGGGCTTTATATTTTGAATAGGAGAAAAAGGTTCTTGGAATTGCTTTCTCTACAATTGTTTTATGATTATAATTTGATTTCCCTTGTTACAAAACTAGGCCTTAATTGTTTATAATTACTAGTACACCACCCGCGCGTTGCGCGGCCTGATATTAAAACATGAGGTGAAATGAATTATTATTTAAATAAATAAATAATATTTTAAAAATATGTAGAGAGATAATAAAAAGTAAAATGAAAATTTTATTCATTATATTTTACACTGTTTTCCTAAATATAACATTATTAGTGGATGAACTGTATTCATTATTACCATTATCATCATAAAATAATAATCATCAAACAATAGAGGTCATGACTATAAAAACAATAACATATAATGAATGTGATTATAAAATACAATATATTTTGTAATAAATAGTTTCAAATTAAATAAATTCAACTTAAAGAAACATTTGTGATATTCATGTATTTGCCACATTGATAACACTCCTTGAAATTTTTGCCTAAAATATTTTGATAATGACATAATTTTTTTCATTAATAACTAAAGATATTATTAATACTATATATAATAGTTGAAATAAACATGTACATAATATGAGTCAATTAAAATTGAAAATATAAATTAAATACTTAAGAAAAAAATACAAAAATGACTCAATTTTGAACCGCGCATGCGTTTACTTTAAAATTAAGTCCACATATCTATCACTTTTTATAATTTGCTAAATAAATATTAACTTCGTTTATTTGCAAAATAAGTCCGATGGTGCTCATAATGACGTGCAAGATCGATCACCTTATGTAAAGTTACAAATATGCACAATAATCGTTAATGCTCATGTCAATAACAAATTACTTATTTTTTTCCACATAACTCATGTGGAATGTAAATTAATATAATTTCGTCAAATTATGAGAAAATGACATTTAAATTATATTATATAAATTATAAAATAGTACAATTTATTTTGATAACACTAACAACTATAAAATATGATAAGAAAAAGTAGTTGATACATTATAGTAAGTCGTATTAAACTTTATCTATTGCAAAAATTCAGTAGCGATAATATATTCTTGTAATTATCTTAAGAGAAAAAACATGTGTCATAATAACAAACAATTAGCAATAGTTAACGCATTATGCTAATTTTATTAATCAGAATTTATAGTTGCATAATTGTGGATCAATAAAGAGATCAACTGTAGGCCGTCACTTTAGTAAACTTTAGATGACCTCAAATATAAGTCCAAATGAAACAAATGATATCAACTAAAAAAATAAACAAACTATATATTTTGGGCTCAAATTATTCAATGATTTAGGACCAAAACTATTACAAAAGACCACATATACTCCAAACATTATATTAAATAATTGAATGATAAATATACATTGTCCTACTCTGTCTATATAGTCAATATCGTCTATCACTCTTTGTCTCCTTTATGGTTGAGACACCCTCACTCTTTTAGTTATTACTATTATTTTTATTTCCCAATATCATTTCGCAGTATTAGTCCATTTCTTACTCGCAAATAAAACCAAATTTGATGTCATGTTCAAGCACTAAATCATTTAACTTTTACTTTGTATACAAATTGTGACAATAAACGTCCATCTAAAAGTAGAAAAATAAAAATATAATTGTCAATATATATCAAATTAGTTTTTGTATATACTTCCAAATTTTTTTTCTTTATATTTATAAATCATATTAAGGTAACGATCAAGATGGGTCACCCTCAATGTTCAGATCAATAACCTAACACTTATTTTGCGCTAAATTTATGACAACCATATTTAACTTATTTTTAGAAATAAACATTGATATAATTCTTGCAAAGCAATAAGAATAAAATACTTAAATTATAATATGTAATACTAAAACAATAAAATGTAAAGCTAACACTTGTTATGAATGATAAAAAAAAAAAAAAAAAAATTAGTTGTTGTATTTGTACTATTTCGTGCGAAACTTTGTTTGTCATAACGTTTTGACAAAGACAATATCTTCCCATTATTCTTATAAAATTAATATAGATATACGAATAAAAAAAACAATAAATTAACTTGTTATGTTTTTTACTCCGAAATTATAATTTTATAATTATGGACCAATAAAAAAATCTAAAATGATGACAAAAGGTTTATGCACATCGTATAGAATGTCTCTTCATTATTTTGAAAAAAATAAATAACTTATACCAACAAAAAAAAAGTAAACATTTTTTTTTATTTTTTAGTTAAACAATTCAGACCAAAATCAATATAAATTTTCTTTTCAGTTTGACAATTATGAGGTGCACCTCTCTGATGTCCTCTAACTCTTTCAATTTATTTTGTCATTTCTATTTTCTTTAATAATAGTTTGAAATATCTATGTAGTTTTTTTTACCTATAATATAATCAAAATTTGATGTTATGTTCTATTCTAAGTTGTCTTATTTTTTTATTTTCTTTTGTTTTTTTCCATATTTATGATTGATCTTAGTAAAAAAAACCTAAGTTCAGTTAAACTGTTATGTCGAAGTAAAGAGGTTACTCACTATTTTCGAGATACATTTCACATAGATATGAATGGTAGTACCAATATCTGTAGATGATACTTTTTATTTTACTTTTATAAAAATTTTATCCCTTTTAGTCAAATAAATTACATTACTTATGACAAATAATTTTAAAATTTATTCTTCCATCAAAATTAGAGTACTGCAAGTTCTCTATGCATACTTATATATATAATTATTTATTTATCTGTAAAGAATAATTTAATTATTATTTTAATAATAGGTCATACATAAAAGTGAGAAAATTTAATTATAGGCAATTAATGTAGTTATGGAAGGAAAAGATTTTTCACCTCCAAGCTACGTTACTTCATATGTGTGTGTGTGTGTGTGTGTATGTATGTTTATGTGTGTGTGTCAATATTATGACACGAATGCAAACTCTGGGGTGTTGTAGAAAATAATATAAAGTTTTCTTATCCAAAGAATTATGTTACTTACAAAGGAAGAAAATAACAAAAAAGATCAAAAAAAAAAAAATTGATAATTGGAATGAAAATTCACGCTAAATAATTATTTATAAAAATGAATCGTCATAAAAAATAATTATATTTTGTTATTTGAGTTATATTCATAAGGATTAACAAATTAATTTAAAATTTATTTGGCCACGAAAATTGGAGTGCAATCTTCCAATGCATAATAATATATTTATTTTGTATAATAAAATATTATAATTATTATTTCAATGAGTGATCATATGTAGAAGGTGACATAACTTATTTCTCGTATTTAATGTATTTTCTAAAAGACTTTTTCCCTCAAAGTTATTTCACTTATATATATATATATATATATATTCAAATATAAATTCAAAATAAATAATTTCGTACAATATTAAGTCCTTATTTGTAACAATGTTACTAACGAAGGGAGAGAGAGAGAGAGAGAGAGAGAGAGAGAGAGAGAGAGAGAGAGAGAGAGAGAGAGAGAGAGAGAGAGAATCTAATGGAAAATTTAAATGCAAATTCACAATATATAATTAATTGTAAAATAAGTCTCTAATTGTAACAAATAATTACATTTATTGTATGTATAATAAATAATTCATAGAAGTTAACAAAATGTTAAGTAATAGATATAGTTGAAGCCAATTATTTATCCATGAAAATTGAAGTGCACTTTTCCAATGCATAATTAAGAATAACATTTAAACATTTATTTGTAACAAACTTTTTTTTGCATATATTATTTTAATGTGTATTCACAAATTCCTAAGATTGCAATTAATATATAAAGATTAAAGTTAATTAAACTACAGTACAATAAATATTAAGACATATCTCAAATAATGTGAAAGTAAATTATCTTACCATTAATACAGTAATTAATGCAGCAGGTTTGAGCGGGAAAATTTCAGCTGCTCTGCTTTAATATATATATAGATTTGGGGACAAGCTAATTTATTTAAATCAAAATGTTACCCAATTCAACAATTTTCAATATTATGAACATAATTAAATAATATCAATCATTTATATTAACACGTTATATAAATTTTAATTCATTATTCACATAATTTTATTTATCCATCACTTCCAAGTTTCAACCACTTATCTTTTGATTTTACATCAGATTAAAATTAATCATTTTTAAATATTATTATTATAATACAAACTCAAAGTCTCACTAAGAGCATCCACAATGCTTTGGGTCTCTTTTTGCATATGTGGCAAATAAATAGACTTAAGTCCATAATGACATGGACAAACCTAAACTAAAAAAACCAAAATCTATCCAATGCAAAACCAAAAAGTACTAGGTCTAGAATACATGACAACCAATAAAAATGCTCTTGTATATTTCATTTATTAAAAGAAAAATTAAATGAGGAATAAATGATGAGTGCTTGGGTTTGTACTTGAGTCTAAAATAGACCCAAGTGTGGACTAGGTCTCATTTTTTTATTGCCACATAAGCTAGACTAGTTCCACTTTTAATTGCATTGGAGAACACTTTTTTATAGACTAGGTCTATTCCTTACATGGCATATAACTTTTTTCTAAGAAACCCAAAGCATTGTGGGTGCTCTAACTTAGCTCAATCAACTTTTTCAAAATTAATTCTATTCCAACAAATCCAATCAAATCCAAAATAACTTATATCCAATAACCTCAACCAATTCATACCATATTGTTATCACCATTCTTTAAAAATGTATTATTAAATTTACAAAAATTTATTAAACATGATACTTATTCATTCACTTTATATTTTAATGGCTATGAGTTAAAAATAAATAACTTAAAAAATTTTAGCATTTTAACATTAATTATTATTACAATTACTACTAATATCATAGGTTAAAAAATCAATAATCCTCTCACAGTGATACATGTAAGTAGAAAATAACACAAAACTGTTTAGCATACTAACAAGGATCCACCATCTCTATTAACACTTAACAGCAGAACCCAAACAGATGAACATTAGATTTAGAAACAACTCAAAGTCTCAAACACAGTGCAATTACAGTTTATTTAGAAAAAAAAAAAAAAAAAAAAAAAAAAAAAAAAAAAAAAAAAAAAAAAAAAAAAAAAAAAAACTCACATAGATGATGACATCCAATCCATAGAACATTTTCAAGAAACAAGCTGATGCCAATATACTATCTCATCTATTTCAAGTACTGGACAACCAAAAAAAAAAAGTATGCCCAAATGCTCAAAACCCATCATTATCCTCCTTTTTCAGGCTTATATCCTCACAAACTCCATTACATATTAATTCCAAAAAAGAAAATCAAGAACAACATTACTACTAGTACTAAATCCTCAACTGTGTACACCCAAGAACAGTCCCCCTGCACCTCGTCATCGGCGCCACCTGGCGCCACGCTGACCGTTCGCTCCCGAGCGCCAACACATCCACATCCGACGTCGACTTTATATCCCAGTTGAGCCTATCGGGCCCAATAACCCCTCCTATCACATAGATATCGTCCCCAAGCCCAACCATTCCGAACCCGATCCTCCTCCGAAACTCAGAAGCCGAAACCACCACCTTGCTCGAGTCCCTCTCCTGCCTATATATCTGCCCGTGGTGGCCCATCACATACAATTTCCCCCTCACAACAGCCATCGGCCCCTGCAGCCAGCTGTAATCGTGCACCTTCCAACCCCAACAACTCATCACATTCTTCTCCAAAACCTGCACGCTCGAAAAGCCCTTATGCAAAACATGAACCCTTCCCTCGATTATCAAGCCTGTGCAAGCCGAGTTATGCGTGTGGTGCAAATCGGGCATCGTTTCCCACACGTCTCGATCGGGATCATACACCTCAGCCTTCGATATCGATTTTCGGCAATCGGTAAACCCACCGGCAACAATGATTTTCCCGTCAAGAACACAGCACGCGAACATGGCCCGTGGGACGATCATGGGCCGGCAACTGGCCCAACGCCGGCCCACCGGGTCGTAGGACCAAACCTCGTCAGTCGCAAAGCATCCGTCTTGATCGCCGGTCAACGGGTCAACTGCATCACTGCCTCCACCGAGGACAAAGAGTTTACCGGAAACCGAGACGGCACCGAAGTGCGCCAGGTGGCGGATGTTTGACGGGAGAACAGGAAGGGTGAGCCAGAGGTCGTGTAACGGGTCGTAGAGCTGCCAGAGATTGTCCGGGTCGTATGCGCAAACGGAGATGAATTCCTCGGTCGAGCCGATTTCCTGGCGGGCCCGGAAGAGCTCGGTGCTGTTGAAAGCCTCCCGCCAGGAACGGGAGACGAGGGATAGTTTGGGGTGGAGGTGGAATGGGACCCGAGCGAGGCACCTTAAGGCAACGGCATCTGGAAGGCCCTCGATGAGTCCGGACATTGTCAGGGCCAATTTGGTTTTTTATTCAGTTTCGGAAATTGGATTCAAGATGGAACATCTGAAAGATTCAGTGAAGGGATGAGCTTTCATTATATAGAGGAAAATAAGAGGGCCCTCATGGAGGGCGTGAATCACGAGAAATAAATAGTATGATGTGCGCAATGTGTTTATCGGCCACCTAAAATGAGCCTAAATTGTCTGTGTTCAATGAGAATAAAATCGGCACCAGCTAGTTTCTGGTAAGATGCCGAATATCCCCACCTGATTCGGTATGGTCGAACAGAAAAGTTATGGGCTTCGTGTGTGTGCAAGTTAACAATTAATGCACAATAAATGACAGGTTCGGGGTTATTTATGAGAAGAAATGGCAGATGATATTCAACAAAGATCATATAGAGGACCTACTTCAGGTCACACCAGTTCGACTCATGGGGAAAAGTTACACTGCAGAAAAAATTTCATCCATTACCTATCATTGAGAGTCCAGTGTTGATTATTTAAAAAATTGATCTTGATCTGGAGAAAAATAGTGGAAATGGCTCGTATCTTGTGACTTGGATTTCGATCTAAAATTGACCCTTCCTAACAGTAAGAGGACCCTTGGTTTGGTACCTCGCTAATTAAGAGCTTTCCCAGCTATTAAATCTTTCTTTGTGGACAGTGGGAAATTGGGCAAGATAGGGGCAATTACAAGAGAAAGAAAATAGACTACTAACTACAGATCGGCATATTACGAGATAAAGACTCACATACCATGTGAACAGCTGTACTAAAGAAATTATTTTCCTTCACAGAAACAATGATTAGCCACTTCCTGCTCTAAAAATTTTAGAGCATAAAAGTACAGCTCAAGTTTTCTAAATGCTGAAGTTCTTTTTGGAAACCCTCAATGCATTTTCTTGTATAACGTAATTGTTTATTAGAAGATAATAACCATGCACATAATCTCTGAAACACATAAATACTCTACATAGATAAACCTATCCAAGCATATTAAGAATGAGGGGTCCATTCTCCTCAATGAACTAAACCAAGCAAGGCATCTAAAGTTAGACACTCCGAGATTTAAAACCATAACATATTTAGCTGCATTACCTTTCAATATAAAGCATACTAAGAAAACAAAGTAATTTTCACATTGATTAGGTCTAGAGGTCTTCTGGACATTGATCTCGACATGGAAAAGGAAGATCTCCATAAAAGAAGAATCGATTAGTAAAAAGTTAGCCAGTTGAAGATAACAACAGTAGATTGATCGACATTATTTCAGTCTGAAGTTTGTAAACAGATTGCACATAAATCATAATTTGTACTTCTGCAGCATTTTCTTAAAGCAAAGCTCTAGACAACAACATGCAACCTTGCCACACCTTTTTTCTTTACATCAAATTTCGATCACTAAAAGTCATCATCAGCTTAAAGCACAATTAAATGCGAAAAAGATATGATTCAGTTGCTAATTCAGATGGAGTGATAACAATGTCATCCATAAATAGAAATAAGAAATGTAAAAATAGGAAACGAATGGAAGTGCGAAATGAGTCAGTGAGGTCATTCACCTAGAAGTCATCAATAAGATCATAGGCACCAACTGTTCTATACGCATACGAGATCACTACCCAACAATTTTGTCATCGATTACCCAATTATCCAACTCTCAAGCATTGAGTACACCGTCTAGTTTATAAACAGATGATTTTCTTGATATAATTATTCTCTCAACTTATGCATCCATCTTCACTTTCCATGGGTTTGTTATTATAGACTGATGCTATCCACATAGCACATTAAAACAGTTCTCATTAACCTTCTCCCCCATAATCCATTCAAAATAGAAACAGTAATCAGAAAACAGAAACAATGAGGAGAACCTCTAATTGGACACATCTATCAACTGAAGCACACAATTCAAGAAACACAGAAATAAACAGCTCAACACAATTCGAATGAGAATCCATGTGCATTTTTCACATAACGAAAAAAAAAAAAAAAAGAAAGAAAAAAGCACAATCGCATCATCACACATCGAAAAGGAGGCACAATCACGAGACCCAACACAACTGAAAAGAACCCTAACACGCAATCATCCACAAAAACGCACCTAATCCGCACAAAAATGCAGCATAAAATCCTCAATCGCGAGACGAGATAAACAATATCTGAATTCAAGCGAGCAACAACTTCCCAAATTAAAAGCGAGAACAGAACACACCTGAGCACAAAAAAAAAAAAGAATCCGATCAAAATCCTTCAGATGCAACGAACCCAAGATGGAGCGGTGATGAAAAAGGTTCAGTTCCGCGGCTGAGCTCCTCCGTCCCCACAGTTTCTTGGTCACAAGAGGAAATGGAGTGTACGGAAATTCGAAGCGTCAAATCAAAATAAATGCGAGGGCACACAATTCTTGCAGAGATGGATTTACGAAGATGCCAAAAGATAGCAAGTTTTGCTGAGAAAATTGTGTGAAGAGATTAGGTGGAAGAGTTTCTAATTTTCACAATTTGGGAATTTGGGAATAGAATTAGGGACCCGTTGCACGATGATCTAATGGTTATAAACTCTGACAAAATAATTCCGTAACGGGACCGTAACATTTCCCTCGAATTAGGATATTCTTCATGCTTAATCTGCCGTGTATAAAGTGTGAAGGTTTGTAATTAGGTTGAGTATTTTTAATATAACTAACTTGTTATATAATCATAGCAATTATAAGTGATTGATTATGTGATTAAAATTAATTAGATACTTAAAAAATTGCCTAATGTGATAAAACTAAAAAGATACTATTTATTTCAAAATAAATAGCTGGATTATGATTTTATTAATAAGTTTGTAACTTCCATTAACCTTTTATCATAAATTTATAATTAGTTAATATTAGTAGTAATTATTATACGAAGTAAAGTTATAGTTAATGTAATTGTAACGGTTAGTTTTTCATAGTTAGATGAAAATAAAATGAGCGAAAAGTTTTTAGGAATATTATTAATTTAATAGCCAGTAATTATATATATATATATATATTATAGATATGGTTGATGTACATACTTTTATATTTGAATATAATAATATTTTAAAATATAATATAAATAAAATCTCCGGTATAAGTATGTATTTCTTGTGAAGAATACATCTTTTCTGTTATTTTTATCAAAAGTCAATATTTATTATCAAAGTCAATACATATAGTTTATATACAATGCACTTAATGATATTATATATTATGATTTGTTAAATTAATAGTATTAACTGAATGTGCAGTTCTGAAACTAATAGTAACGCCGACGCCGACGCCGACGTCGACCGTCACTCGAGAATTCTCTCTTTTAACTAGAAAATGACTTAAACTCAATTGTTTAGTATGAGCAAATGATCTTACACAAATTATTCGAGAATTCTCTCTTTTAACTAGAAAATGACTTAAACTCAATTGTTTAGTATGAGCAAATGATCTTACACAAATTAATGAATAAACCATAGCGGTCGGATATATTATATCAACGCTCAAAACACTGGCAAATGGTCTAGCTTTGGTCAAGGGGGCGGTGGCATTGTAGGGGTACTTTCGTCAATGCGCGTAATACACTGTTACGTCAATGTAGATTCTCGCAAGCATTAATGTACATTTAGTCTAACGCTATTGCGCATTAAACAGTACAATTATTTTAATGTGCAGATAACAAACCATATTGTTCATTTTACTTAGTATCATTGTGCATTTATTAAAATTTTGATAAATTATAAATTTTACTTAGAAACTAAATTGCAATATATTAAATTTTCTTAAATTGCAACTAAGTCGTTGGGATTATAAAATTTTAAAATTAAGTCCTCAATATCGGAAACATTTCCAACGACCACAGCGCCCACTTTTATCCGTCGTCCCGACCACCAGAGAGTAGCCAACTAAAGCCTGCACGTTCTGCCGCATTTTGACCATCACAAGAACGAATAAAAATTGATGTCCGCTACGGCTATGTAGGAGCTGACCGGAGCTTTCACCATAGAAGAAGAAGAAAAATCAAACAACCCATCAAACTAAAAATCCCTCCATTAACAGTGTTGCTGCTGCCTCCAACAGAGGACCCATCTGTGCCACCAACTGTTTTAGACTCTCTCCCTGCATCTAAATCATAATAAAATTTATCTCTTCATAGTAATACATACACATTAATTTAAGTAGAATCACCATAAACAAACAAGAAAACTTCCAAAGTGTTGTTTTGCATTCTTGATTAAGTAAATTCAGCAGTCTTCTTATGTACAATTCAGTTTCAAATAATTATTATACCAGGTGGAGTCGTATATGTATCTGTGTCAGACGATGGGTTTGGATCGGTATTAGATGATGGGTTTGGATCTTCTGGGGGCCCATCGACAGGCGAACCGGACGGCACAGGGGCGGACATCGCCGGCCCATTCACCGCTGCGAAATTTTCGATCGAATTACTCACACATGCATGATTGTAAGCATAATGTTACTATGATATTAGTTCGATATATTATATAGAAAAACGATAACAAATAAAATAATTATTAACTTCTAAATATATTTAGAAAATAGTTAGTCAAACGTTTTATAATTTTAAAAGTGAGCATGTATGGATAACATCTACATCTGCATGGACTAATCCGAAGCACCAAAAATCGACACAATTTTACGAGACACACCAGAATATCACATATAGGATGGTGAAAAGCAGAGTCGACAAGGTATGGGTAGAATCAAAATCTACATGGACTACTCCGAGCACCAGAAATCGACTTTTAGGATTACGAAGCACCAGAATTTAACACATAAGATTTCGATATACCAGAAGTCAGACAAGGTATGGATAGTATTCAAATCTGCATGGACTACTCCTAAGCACCAGAAAATAACAAATAGAGTTACGAAACATCAGCATTCGATACATAGAGTTCGGACAAGGTAATGATTAAATTCAACTCTACATGGACTACTCCGAAATATAAAAAATCGAGACACGTGATTACGAAACACCAAAATTCGACACATGGACTACGAAACAGGAGAAGTCAAAAAGGTATGGATAGAATCCAAATCTATATGGTCTTACTATGAAGCAACAAAACTCGACACAAAGATTACGAAACACCATATTTGACACATAGAATTACAAAGCACCAGAAGTCGGACATTCTATGGATAGAATTCAAATCTACATGAACTACTCTGAAGCATTACAAATCGACACATAGGGTTACGAAGCACCAAAGTTCTACACATAGACTACAAAGCACGCCTGAAATCGACACATAGAATCGGAACAGTCTGCATATACATAGAAGGATATGATATTAAGGATATGATATTAGTAATATATATTACCATCACACTGGCAGACGGGGGGTGTCTCCACGCGGCACGCGCTCGGGAGGGCAAGGGCCGTAGTCCGATTCACTAAGATGCCGAAATTGGAGGTCCCGCCCTTGAGGAGGCCGCAGAGGCACTGTGGCTGTGACCGGACAACACCCGACAGCCGAGAGCAGCACGGCGCGGATGGGGCCGACGAGTTCCCGCTGATGTAAGCAACACACGGTGACAGGCTCACGAGCGCCATTGTGCAGTCGCCAGGTGAATATTGGGCGGCGGCACTATTCACCAGCACGATGCAAACGAGTATGTTGCTAATTTTAAGTGACATTTTTTTTTTTTTTTGCTGGATTGTGTTTGTTTTTCTTTGTTTTTGTGGTGTGTATTTGAGAAACTATGACGTTTTATAGGTCATTGGAAGGAAAAATAAAAAATGAAGAAAGGGAAAAGGAGAATAGGTTTTTTTTGTTGGCCAACTAGCAAACTATGTTTTTTTGTTTTTCAAGATATGTTGTTGACATTGTTTGATTATTCTTTCTGGAAATGCTACGGTCCCGTTACGAAATTATTCCGTCAGGGTTTGTAACAGTTATATTAACTATCATTGTCGGTTACATGATGATCTAACGGTTACAAACCTCAACGGCATAGTTCCGTAACGGGACCTTAACATTTTCCTATTCTTTATATGTTTGTAGCTTAACAGAAGCTTTTTTTTTTTTAATTAGTTAATGAGATTGAAGGCTTAACTATACGATTTAGTTAGTAGTTAGTTAGTTAGTTATGCCTACCTCATTACACGAACCTCTCGGCTACCAGTAGTGGTACAACACTGTTACTTAAGCGTGTGTTAATTAAAAACATTATATTTAATCAAGGAAATAAATAGCTTGCTAAAGTTGCCGCTATTTGAGAAATAGCTCTTTTTGGTAGTGTGCCGCTATTTGTATTCATGTGCAATTTAACCGCTAAATCCCGCTAAATCTCTGCTATAGCTCCGCTATAGCTACAGTGCCATAAACGTTTTAGTCCGCTATTTAAAACCTTGTATTTAATAAATAAATAAAATTAAAACAATAAAATATATTAAAAACTTAATACTTCTTAAAACTTGTATTATTATTTATAGTTAATATATATATATATATATATTATAAATGAAATTCAGATTTCAAACTAAAGAACACATCAAATATGACTAATGTAATGTATCATATGTGACAAATTGGTAACAAATGAAATAATTATTTATTTTTAAAAAAATATTTATAATGTATGTTAAACAAGTGTTTTATAATTGTAAATAGCAGACATGGATAAAAGTCAAAATCGACATAAATTACTCCCGAACCATCAAATTTCGACACATA
>CACSLK010027752.1:10498672-10511024 GCA_902706635.1 Striga hermonthica | reverse complement strand
TCGAAGCTACGCTCTCCACCCGATGAGTTGTCGTAACTCGTATGATCAATGCACCTTCTGACCCGAGCCACAGGTCAAGCCAGAACCTGGTCGTCTCACCATTACCCACGGACCATCGTAACCCTGTCAGAACTTTGGGCCACACTGTTCGTATAGCCCGGAATAATGAGGAACCTTCCCTCCACTTAACGGCATGCAGCCCGTCAGAAAAATCTAATTCGTATTTGGCCTTGATAACTCGCACCCATAAAGTCGTTGGCTTCGTCAAAAGGCCCCACCCCAGCTTCATTAATAATGCATCATTCATTCGGCGGAGGTCTCGAAGGCCGAGACCACCTTCCTCGCGCGACTTACACACATCTCTCCATGCCACCAGACGCACCCTTTTCCGGTCACACGTACCCCCCTCCCCCCCCCACAAAGGCTTGGGATCGCCTCGGCAAGCCGTCAGAAGTAGCACTTGGGAGGAGAGCAGTTTGCATTGTATAGTAAGGTAGTGTACTTAAAACTGATTTTGTAAGGGTTACTCTACCTGCCAGTGATAAGTTTTGCATACGTCAGCCGGTCAATCGCGTTTCTGTCTTCTCCACAATATGAGAGTAAGTGGAACGGTGGACGCGTCCATGAAGGATTGGGACCCCCAGGTATTTCCCTAGATTATCTGTAAGAGTGAAATTGAGAGCTGAAGCTAACCGATGTTGCTCCTGTATGTGGACATTGTTCGAGAAGAACACCTGTGTTTTAGCAGCACTAACCTTGAGTCCAGAGTCGGCATAGAATTGTTGGAGAAATTGCGAAAGCACTAACACCTGTGCATCCGAAGACTCTAGAAAATGTAACAAATCATCAGCGAAAATCAAGAATGGGACCTTTACGGCGCCTCGCCCAACTGAGACCGGTCGCTATTCTCGGGCCTCGAAGGATGCACAAATCCGCTGCGCTAATCTATCCATGCATAAGACAAAAAGGTAAGAGGAGATAGGATCTCACTGGCGCACTCCCCGGGTGGGCATAAACTCATCTTCAATAGCCCCATTCCACAACAGATTCATAGAAGCCGATCGGACACAAGCCATAACTGCAGTAGTAAACTTTGTCGGGTACCCCACGAGACGAAGGGTTTCTTCAACAAAGGACCAACGAAGGAAGTCATATGCCTTTTCGAGGTGTACCTTGACTACCATAAAGACGGTCGCCCCTCGTTTCCCTCTCATCGAGTGAATGAGCTCTTGCGCCACGATGATATTATCGGTAATGTGACGACCAGGGACAAAGCTAGCTTGAGCCGGGTGGACAAGGTCCGGGTGTGTATTTTTCATCCGGTTCACCAACACCTTAGTGAATATCTTGTAAACCACATTAAGTAGACTAATGGGCCAGAATTGTTTAATCGTCATTGCGTTCTCCACCTTTGAGATAAGCACCAGGAGAGTGCGGTTCACCCAGTCTGGAATAACTCCAGACCGCCACATCTGTCTAATGAAGGTACTGACTGAGGGTCCTACAATATCCCAATTTTTCTGATAAAAAATCGCATTCAACCCATCCAGGCCTGAACAATCTCCTCATCCAGAATGTCGCGAGTCATGGCCCGAGCACTAAAAACATCAGAAGCAGGAAAGGCTGCCTCCGGATGGGAACTGCATCGAGCTGGCTCCTCATCGGTATAAATTTTCTGAAAGTAATCCTTAGCCAGTCGGCTAATATCCTCCGGCTCAGTGACCTTCGTGCCATCATTAGCTACCCATTCGGTAATTCGGTTGCGTCGCTTACGATGCTTAACATGTCTGTGGTAATAAGAAGTGTTCCGATCCCCCAGGAATTGCCAATCTCTCGTGGCCTTCTGAATCACAAGCATCTCCTCTTGCCGAAGAACTTCTGCTAATTATGTGCGAATGCGTCCCTCGAGTCGCCGTAAATGGGTCGTATGGTAGAAGCGATTATATCGCTGGATACCCCGTATACGAGCCAACAAACACTTCTTCCGACGAAAGATGTTTCCGAATACAGTGGTGTTCCACTCCTTAGCCTGCTCCATAAACACAGTAGCAGTCTCCTCAAAGGTAGTCGAGGTCCCTCAAGTCCGTTCTAACAAGTCCTTGAAGCTAGAGTGGAGGAGCCAGACGGCCAGAAAACGAAATGGCTTCACTCCGGTTGGCGGGGAATGACGCCTACCAAAATCCAGTAAAAGAGGGGAGTGGTCGGATAGTAACCTTGGAAGGAGTCCCCCGGCTCCCATCAAACTTCTCCATCCAAAGGATATTAGCCACAAATCTATCCAGCTTCCCGGCCATCCGACCTTGTTGGGTCTCGCAGATCCACGTGTAAACATGCCCGTCGGTTGCCACCTCTTGAAGGATATAGTTAAGAATCCACTCGTTAAAGGCTCGACCGATATTACAAAATCTCGTCGAACCACCCATTTTTTCCGACACGCGAAGGAGGTAGTTAAAATCCCTACCAATGGCCCAAGGCTCGGAGATTCCATTTGCCAGCCGAGACGGATCCTCCCAAAGGAGACCTCTGTTCGTCAGATTCGGGCTAGCATAAATAAACGTAACGAGGCATGCCTCTTCAGCACTATAAATTCGAACATGGATAAATTGGCAGGAGAACTCAAGAACGTCAAGTGTCACCTCGTCCGTCTAGATGAGCCAAATTCCTCCCGAAAAGCCTTGCGCTTCCACACGAAAAGAGTTATCAAACCTACTGCTACGCACGAACTTATCTGCTTTCAGACCTCCAATGCGAGGTTCCAACACAGCAAAAATGTCAGGCATGTACTGTTGACTGAGGGTGGAGAAAACTCCCCAAAACTCGGGCGAGCCCGCACCCTGAACGTTCCAAGTAATTATCTTCATAAGGAAACTAATAAGGAGGAGCGGGCGATAACGGTCACTGTTGCGCGAGAGGCTGGATACGATCACCCGGGGTCGCATCTACGCTCATGTGTGCATCCTCACTCTCTATAGAATTATGACGGGACTGTCTGTCCTCAAGCCACGGTTCGATATTCTTGTCCCCTACCTCGGCGTCCTGTATACGACAGTCGTCAGAGGGGGGTGATACTTGAGTTTCTACAACCGTTACGGCTTTATGTTTGGTGGGAACAAAGCCTGCGCCAATGGGGACGGGGCACGCATTTGAGGAGCTGGTAGGGAGACCACTATGCACTTTCTCACTCGTACTGGACATGTTGAACGAGCCCGATTGATGTATGCGCACTGGAGGGTCCTGGTTCACAATGGTTGTGCTTGTTGCATTGTTCACACCCTTTCCACGCTCTTTGGTAGCTATTGTACTCTTGCTGCCCACACTTTGCTTGCCAACTTGCTTACGTCGACCGGACACCGTACGCCATTCCGATCCTCCATGTCCATCTCCATCAAATCCAGACGGCGAGACTTGAAGACCTTCCTCATGTAAGGGAAAATGCTACTTCTCCGACCCATCAGCATCCAAAAGCTCGAACCAGAACCCAAACGCCCCGGGGTGACTTCACATTTGCCTCGCAGCCGGAGTGAACTTGTTCTGGTCCTGGATCACGTCTAGTGTATGAACGACGGGTACGTTGTGGCACCTAGATCCACGAACCATAGTCGACTCCTTCCCTTATGTAGTATCAGCAGATCCAGACTCATCGATTGGGCTAGATTGCATCGCGGGGTTACTAGGCTGACCCCCTTGGCCTTCCTTCGGCTTTTGAGAATCCGGCTTGTACTGACACCCATGGCTTGTGTGACCTATCCGTCCACATTGAAACAAATTGTAGGGAGACTCTTGTAGATAACCCGTTGACTCCGGTCGTTAATGGAAAAATGAACGCACAACGGTTTGGTTAGATCGACCATGATTGTCAACCTAGCGTACTTCCCTCGTGTGAGGGCGGCAATTTGGTGATCAATCCTGACCACCTTGCCAACAATCTTACCAACTGTTTGATAAATTTTCTTATGGTAAAGGTGGGTGGGCAGGCCCGGAAGCCTGATCCAAGCCACCGTCGAAGTGAGTTCCTCGTTCATGGCATCGAAATCAAGGGACCATGGCTGAACGTGCATGTAGCTGCTCCCCACGATGTAGGGGCCTCCTGTAAGAATCTGGACCGCGTCATCAATCGTCCGAAAGTGAACTAGATAGAATCCGTTCTCGAGGGTTGATTTCGAGAGAGACGCCATCGTTAAGGATTCATCGAATGGTTTGATAACGACGACATTCTTCCATTCATTGTTGACTTGATCAAGAAAACACTGAGATACCTTAATCGCCGGGAGGGGTTAAGACAAGTCCACGACAACATCGTCTTCGTCGTCCTCTTCCTGTCCTCCGTCGTCAGAAACGATATTTACATGGTGCCGATGTTTGTTGACCATGTCGCTGTAAGACCATCGAACTGGCAATTTCTACGGGTGGTCCTTAGTCGAATTAGGCGTGGTCGGGAGTCCTGGGAACCCAGGCGGCGACTAGCTTAGACGCGGGGCGGTTGGGGGCTCCAAAGTTCCGCCGAACCGTTTTAGGGTTTTATGTCATTTTGATGTCAGGGTAGTTTCGCGGTCCAGTGGTGGAAATTCAGCAATAAAGGTTCGTGGTATGGATGAGTCGCCGGGATCGAATGGTACCGGCCGGCAGCGTGAAATTGGCGAAAGAGGACTTCGTATTCCATTTCTCTCTCCTACTTTACATCTAATCAACATTAATCATTTTATTTATATATTATTTTAATATATACACTAACAATTAACCATATCAACTTTTTTAAAAACTAACTAAACCAAACAAAAAAATTCAAACAAAACCAAAATTTTTTATATCCAATCATCCTCTAAGAATTCGACTAGCGCTTAGTGTCTAGTCTGGCCTAAAAATCAACATTTATCTTACTTTTTATTTATTTTACATACATACAAAATAAGATTATCTCAACTTATAATAAATCGACATACCTAAGTCCAAATAATAAAATTAATAGTATATTTTAAAGAAAACATGGGAATAAAATAATGTAATTAGTATTTAAAAAAAACTGATAAATTGCCGCTGGCCCGCTTAGGGCCTAGGTCCGTCTAGGCGACGCCTAACCGCTTGACCGCCGATCCCGCCAAGTCCGCCTGACCGATTCTTCTTTCGATTTGTGTAAATTGAAGGCATCCGAGCACCGTTTAGCGCCTAAGCAGCCACCTTGGCCGATTTTTAGAACAATGTAACTAGTAAGTGAAAAATAGAGCTCAATAGTTGTCTGTCTTTACTGCAATCTCACTTGTGTAACAAAAATACGTGAAAAAAAAATCTCTTACATCTTAATTGAAAAAAAAAAAAAAACTAATTATTAATTAAATTATCTATCAACTCTACATTTTGATTAAAAATAAAAAATAAGTTTAATTTTTCAAAAATAATAAAATTTCAACTTTTAACTTTTTAAGTATAAAACTTTCATTAAAACCATCACCAGCGTTGCACCATCTCTATGTCTTTGCTTTAATTGGCACAAAATATATCTCCAATGGTGTGTCAAATTGTCGCGCTGGATTGGATAGATGAACAGGGATACGCCACATATAGCGCAGCATTGTTCCAACGCTTAATATATATATATATATATACTAGTTGGCCAACAGCTGTGCACGCACAGCCGGCTCTAGTCCAGTTGATAATTACAACTAATATTTAGGGAGATTTTAAAATATACATACACACCTTTTATGAATATTGATAATATGTGGTTTAGCGTTGCATTGTGTTATTATTATTTTGTTGTTGAACCAACCTACGTCGATGCCAAAATGTGTACAATTATGATAACTTGTAATGTAGATATTATTTTTTTCGTAGGTAATATATTAGCTCTCTATATTATTGATGTTGTTACATAATTTTGTTGATTTATGGCTGGAAGTGAATGTAATCCCAATAATTATTAACTTGAGATGAGGTTAAAAGAACGATACCGCATAAACTTTCTGGACGTTGGGAGCTATTACAAACCAAGCTGAGGTTACACAAAAACTATAAATTTTTCAGTCACTTGACACTACACGAAGGTCTTCACAAAATCTTTCAACTGTCCAGTGTCGAAAAAAATTCCTCAATACATTAAGCTATCTAACAAGGTGTAGCTAACAGATTACACCAATTAACTCATCCAGTACTTTAGCACTTCAAGAGAGAGGGGTCCGAAGGCAGAAGGCTAACATTAGCTCTTATGGGTCAAGTGGACCCAAATTATTCGTCTGAAAATGAGACAATAAGAAATTAGTGAGAAATCAAATTCATCTATAGAGGTAAAGTAATGAAAATACTTACAAATGTAGGTGCTAATGTGTGAATTGTGTCACTCGAAGCTAACAGAAACCCTATGCAGTCATAGATACACATATATACTGTATTAATAGACGTATATGAGAAATGGAGTTTTTGAAGCTTTTTATAGCGGCAAAGTAAACTAATAGGAATTACAGATCACCTTTGAATTTTGTATTCCATGACATCCATTAAATTTTAATCTTGAATATGATCACTTCATTTGAGATGAGAGAAGACGACCAACATATTGCTTAAACTTGTAAATCTGAAATTTATAGAACAAAGTACTCCTTTACAGCATTCATGATACCCCACACATCATGAATTTAAACTAAACAAATAGTCTAGGGTTATGGTTTAGAGAAAAAAAGAACCTAGGCACCAAAACTCATGCGGAAGTGGATAATATTGACAAAACTGTACCTCAAGCTCAATCATACTCTTACTAAATTGGCATAAAACAGGACTCTAATGACTCCCATTATAGTGTAATGCTGTAAATATTTGTAACAAATTCATAAATGGGCAATAAAAAAAATTAAAGATATATTATACAATGTAACTAAAGATTATTTTGTCGGAGAAACATTGTCATTTACGGATGACATGCCAACAGTATCACTGGGGTCGTCCATCTGTGTTTCACCACGACGAATTAAATACTCAATATGAAGAAAGTTTTTAGATCGACCTTGAGCGGAGTTCTAGCGGAACTCCCCAGACACAATGTATTCTATTTTGATAGGTTTGGGGATATTTGGTGCGCGGTACTCATAAAATACCCTTGCTTTAGTAGTCCTGAAAGTCGTGACTTGCTAGATACGCCCATTGCAGCAACATCTTGTTGAGCTTTTTTTAAGCTATACCTGGCGGAAATGAAAAAAGGATCCTCAGCATGGTGCTTAATTTTATTCATATTTCAAATTATTCTAAAATATCACGTTAAAAGAATAAAAAATGAAGATATTTGCATCTTTTGTAATATATTTGAGTTTCTATATTTGAGTTTCAGCTGTTGGAAAAGGTGTTGGGAAAACTCCATCTAGCAGAAAAATTGCAAAAACTCTGATATGAAATGTTGTAACCAATTCTTGAAATTTCTGGCACCTAAAAGACTTTTAAATTTAAGACAGAATAGGGATAAAGTTGCAAATACCAGAACCAGAATACCAAAACAATAGAATTGTTAACTATTTTCAAAGTTCTTATGTTGGCATTATGCTGGCGAGTAACTATTCTCATACACCATATACACCAACTGTGACTTGTTTTTGCAACCTGTCATTCTCCTCTCCTCCATGAAGAGTTTATTCATGGTTGAGATCATCCTGTAAACAACTTGAAGCCATGATGCCTCTTTACTTTTCTTCTCTCTGCATACAGTATTTCCAAGAAAAAAATAACAATTTACAAAAAAAATGGATAATTCTGCAATGGAACAAGTTTTATCGAATTTCATCATTAATATTATTATAGGCAAAAACTTTGTAAGAAATAAATAATGAACTAAACTACAAATAAGAAAATGAACAAAGGTATTTATGAAGTAATTTGCCAAAGAACATATGTTCAAGCATAAATGATTAGATTCTGTATAATCCAATCTAATTTTTTCTTTATTTTTAAATCAGTGTAATTAATAGGCATATTCTCGATATTTCAAATTCAACTGATAGTCACAAGCCAATTAATAACACCGGTCTCCTTCAACTTATAACTTTCTTTTCTCAATAGTCTATGCTCCTACTAAAAAAGGCCATTTCTCTCAAATACTTGCAAACCTAAGAGAATATGAAAAATTATCAACAAACTACCTTCTGTTTTGAAACGAAGCTTTGATATGCTTGGGTACAACGTGGGTTAAAATGTGACATTCGTGGATGAGCTGCTGGCGGCGCACAGAGCTCGTCTTAGGGTACTCGTGATAAAGCTGCTCGAGAGCCTCCACATGCTTGAACGTGCAACAAACGTATTTCCCATTGTCCATGACCACAGCTGAACCTTTGTTACTCTCTCTGTAAGCCCTTGGCAAGCCTTCACCACACCAAAAAACCTCATAACTGCAAAATAATATCTCAACAATAGAAATTGAGTATCTCAACAATACAAATTGAACATAATATATAGACAACAATAAACTAATTGATTAAACAACAACATAAAAAGAGCACACAAACAGAGTTTAGTTCTTTTCAACAACAATTTCTTGCATCAACCAAGCGTTACTCCAATCCCACCAGCTTTCCTTCAAACTAACTGGTTTCAAGAAAATAGCTCAAACACTCTTACCACAACGAAAAATACAAACAATTCAAACCCTATATAACACCCAATCATGCACTTAATATTCTTTACGAAAAACTGAAACTCTCTTGCACAAACAAAACTAAGAATTCACAATATAAACCTTTGAGAGCCAGGGCCTGTGCGGTCCACCCGTGCACATTTGCGCGGGCGATGTCGGCACCTTTCTCGACCACAAACTTTACGCTCTCGAGGTTTTCCTCTGAGATGGCTGTGCGGAGGTTTGTGGTCCCCGTGTTGTTGAGCAGGGTGACGTCCCTCTCGTGCACGCCAATTGGCCGACATCCCTCGAAAACAGTGGACGCCATTATTAATGAGGACCTTGATCACAAGCTGGTCATTTCTGAGAACAAAAAGAACAGAACAAAAAATTATTTTAATCCAAATTTTAAAAAATGGAACTAAGAAATCGATAGCAAATAAATAAATAAAAAAATTAGAAGAAAATTCCTTATACCAACTAACTTTATTTATTAACAGAGTTGAATTAAAATATCACTTTTGTAATTTATATTTTACAAATATATAATAAAAAATAGTAAACATCTTTAGTGAAATATCGTAATGAGAAAATTAATCCATATGAGTTGCCCTTATACAAAAATTTCATAAAGTTTATTTTAGAAGCTCAAAACAATTAAAAAATGAGTTTTGAAAATATTTAGCTTAAATATTATTTCGTCATTTCAATTGCATATAGATTACCAATCCAACTAATATTTAATATATATATTTTCAAAATTAAATTTCCAATTCTTTGCCCTTTTAAATTAAATTGTACTATTTTTTTGCATAAATGTTACTTATATGGGTTGAATTCGTCATTACGTTGAATCTACGAACCAAAGTTGCATTAAACAATAGAAAGAAGAGCAACTTTAGAATTGGGTTCCTCATGCATTATCAGGAAAGAGAAAGGACACCAAGTATGAGAGATCAAAGTTTCACAGATTCATACTCATTAATGTCCTTAACACTAACATAGAATGTCTAACACATACCGAAATCACTGAATTGTCTATCAGGCATGTGCCCAAATTATGCATATTCATGTTGTCCATGTTCCGCTTCATGTAGTAGTAATACCAACGACCGCGTAGTAACAATTCCTAAAATCAAAAACCGAAGAAAACGTACACATCAAACAGTTTGATGCACATGATCAACTAACTCTGCACAACATCTACCAAATACAAAAATCTTTATTGTAACAGGGTTCAAGGACTAACCAAAACATTGGGGAAGAAAATCACGCCGTACAATACTCTGGAACACTCCAACACTGATGATTTTCTTGATCTCTGTATCCAAAACCAAAACACACAAACATAAATAAGAGTTAGCCAACACTATTTAACAAAAAGGTCACAATTTTTTTTTTTTTTTTTCTCGTTTGGATGTCAACAACAATTGAGGTAGAAAATCTCTGGCATAACTCTCCGATCCCACAACCTAATCAACATAAAACACTATCCACACTAAAACGCTGCAACCCCTTGTCGGTAGAGAATAAAGATCAATAAAAGTTACTAACTAAATCAAGAACATAGAAAAATTATGCAGATGTATTCCCTTAACATGAGCACCACTTCACAAAATCATTAAAAGCAACACAATAGTCACTACCAAGCGCGAATTCGAGGACCGTAGCTCTTAGGTCTGTTCGTACCGTAAGGGTCTGACACAGTGAGCAACCCATCGAGAAGCAGGCCGACAACACGCAATAGCTAATCGCGATGAACCTGACAGTGATGGGTGTCGGCGACAGGGGATGGCCGACGATAGTTGTGACAAAAAATTCATACATTTGAACAATTCGTCTCTCGATTTTTTGGTTTTAGGGCGAAAAAATTCATCCCTTTCTCGCCTGGACTTTTTCTCTGTTTTTTCTTTCTATTTGTTGGGTTAGGGTTTGTTGAGAGAAGAGCGGGGAGAGTTGGGAAGAAATATGCTCACCCGTCCAATTGGGCCACCGGCTGTGAGCGCGTGGGTTCGTCGGAGCGGCGGAGTAGACGTTCAATGAAATGAAAAAGCAATCGTCGACATTGATGGAAAATCAATCGATAATTTCAGAGATTGGGACTGCAGAGAGAGGGGGAAATGGGGGGATAATGACGACGTGCGAAAGCCATTTTTGTTGGGATTTGCTTTTTCACTGACGAAACGTGCACAGGAGGAGATAAAAAAAGCGTACCCATAGTGTTGAAAAAGTCAGTGGCACTTGTGTAAAAAGGTGGCCACGTGTCATGCTCCTAACCCCTTACATTTTTGCTTATATGTAAGGGGGAGATTTGATATGCATTTTAATGTAATATTAACGATAAATTTTTGTATAATGTATATTGGTAAATGTATTTTTTATGTTAAATAACTTTGTGCAACGTATCATTATACTAAATAATTTTGTTGTTTTTATTTATTTATGTATTAAATTTTATTTTTGTGTTTTTTTAATAATAAAATAGTACCATATGAATAAAAATTTAACACAATAAAATAGGTAGACTTTGTTACAATTTGTATTCTTATTGTTTGAATTTATTAAACAGTTATACATAACCATATTTTTATGACATACATATCCATAAATTCTATACATAATATTATAAAAAATAATATAAGTAAAAAAAAAATATGACATTTTATGACATACATATATGTTTTTGTTAAATAAATATAATATAACAACCCATCTAACAGTAAACCGTTCCATATAAGAGTGATAATAGTGGAAAAATCTAATCAAGTATCACAAACTTAAATTACGTAATAGTAATATATTGCTAGACATCATCAAATCAACAACATTTCTTATGAATTCTCATTAACGGATAAAATCAAACAAGTCATTTTAATAATTCATTACATTTGTGTTTTAACTACTTTTGTCATCAACCTAATTACGTGTAAGTTTTATCTTAAATCTTACAAGAATCTATTATAACTATATAGTATAAATTATGAGCATTGTGCATCAAATTTTGTACTCTCTTGCATGTCATTTTCAAAGTTAAATAATTTGAAATCATTTACTCAATAGCGAATAGATAATTTGGTAGTTCCATATGGCTCTAATATTTATTTATCTATATAGTTTTCTTTTAGGAAATACAAAAAAATTGAAAAAAAAAAATAAAAAAAATTCAAGTTTATTGGGTTAATACATTTCTAAAAATTATTTCTAAATCTAGTTAAAAATAAAATTAGGATATTCAAGAATTCAAGAAAATGGATAACGTCATGAAGTATTAGCCCATGAGCACATTGAATAATAAACTGGACTTGGGCACTTGACTACAAAACCACATACTTACTATATTATTGGGCCTCTACTGCACTTGGGTTGTGGCCCGTTACATGGCACAAAATTCCTCAAGTTGACGAGTCCAATGTATATGAAGTACCAAATCTAATTGAAAATGGCCCTCATATACTTATAATTAGATGTGTAAACAAGTCAAATCGAGCTTGGCTTGATTCCCGGCTCAACTCGTCAACTCAATGAGTCATTAATGAGCTTAAGTTTGACTCATTTATTCATGTTAATAAGTCGAGCTAAGACATTTTTTAATAATTAAACAAAAATCATCTCTTTAAACATATGTATACTTTTAGTTGTCTGATCAATGAACAATTATGCATTTTTAATTGTTCAATCAACACACCTGAATTTTCACGTCTCCGTGATGGCTCAAGGGTAGATTTAACTTCTTCTTCTTCTTCTTCTTTTTTTTTTTTTTTTCTTTTT
>CACSLK010027752.1:10463331-10482086 GCA_902706635.1 Striga hermonthica | reverse complement strand
TAGAAATCTGTTCTGATTTTGTTCAATCATCTAATTGTATTTGTATTATATCCCATTAAATCGGTTTAACAAAAAAAATCTCATAACATCCGATAAGTAAAAAAAAAAAGTACGTAAAATCTTTACTAAATAAAAAGGCTTTATTTATAATCTAATTTATTATCTAATTGTATGAAAATTTGTTCTGATTTTATAGTACGTACTACAAATTGTGCACCCGTATTCAGGAGCTACTTAACGGACAAGCTCTGTGGAAATAACTCATTTAGTGCTTTTGTCCCGTGTATACGGTATGTATTTGTATTACACATACTATAAAATTGTGCACCCCGTGCATCGTACGGACTCTGTACTAATAAATGACCTTAAAATTGTGCACTCAATGCATCACCCGTGTTCACATTTTGGCCTATTACAAGTAACGTACTATATATATATATCCCGTATATTTTTTTTATTCATTTATATAATTATAAGACTTGATAAATGACCATAATTTTGTGCACCCCGTGCATCGCACGGGATCTGTACTAGTGTAGATGAATAGACCTTATGTGACTGGATAACAAAAAATATTAATATGATGGAAAATATAACAATGATTAATTTTTATTTTTAATTGTATTAGTGAGATTATATAAATAAGGAAGTGATATGAAATAAATCTCTGTTCCAAAAGTCGGTCTAGGCGGCCGCCTAGGCGATAGGCGTACCAGGCCGCCGCCGATTTGCATAAATCTGCTGAAAAAATCGGTAAGGCGGCTAGGCAGACCTAGGCACTCCTAGGTGGGCTCGACGATCAGGCGGCTTGGCGGCGCCTAGGACCTTAGCGCCACCTAGGCGCTCCTAGGCAGGCTCGACGAAAATTTTTCAATTTTTTTTTTTTTAATTTTTTTAAATACTAATTACATTATTTTGATATCATGTTTTCTTTATAATATACTAATTCTGTTATTTAGACTTAGGTGTACTGATTTATTATAAGTTGAGATAGTTTTATTTTGCAGATAGTGAAAATAAATAAAATATAAGCTATTTAATCTTGATTTCTAAGTCCCGCCTAGGCACTCTACGCGTTGGTCGAGGGCATAGTTGGCGTCTAGCGACTTCTAGAACACTGAAATAAATAGTAAGTGAGATGAAAAAACTATGTTTAAATTTTCGTTAAGTCTCAACCAAAAAGACAAGAAACGCGGACAAAAAAATCCATATCATAGTTTTATTTAAGTCATGGCCATAAAATGTAAGTGTTACCAATACATACTAATACGTAGCTAATACGTAGCTTTTGATCAGCGTTGTTTTTCAAGTCATAACGTTAAACCTAAGCCTATTAACACTAATATGTAAATTGATTATTGATTAATATACTATCATGCTAAAACCTTTATACCAATAATTTTTATTTTAGTATAAATATTTATTCCTTGATGTAAGAATAACAGTTTTACATATTTTTTTCTCAACATATAATACTTAATTTATTATTTTATTATAAAATTTGTTATCCTATAATGTCATTGTTATTTTTTTTTTAAGTAAGAAGTTGTCTTCTTATTTATAATGAAAATATATAATGTAAGTTAATATTATTCATCAATGTAGTTCATTTAAATTATGAAGAAAGATTTAAAATAAAATATCATGTTTAAATATTTTACAAAATTTACATCTATTTTTTTAGAATTTAATTTTTTAATAATAATAAAACAAATTTGATTTAGCCACTGCTAAAAATTAACTCCTTTCTGTAATCAAGGGAATTTTCAAATTTGCAGCGTAAGGATTTATAGTTTATTTATCACACTACAAAATGGAAATAATTTTATAAGAATTTCATTATGGAAATATATCAAATCATTGTTGACATTAATATACAAATAAATCACATGTTAAAATTTTAATGAATAGTTAGTATATATAAATTTTATTATCTGACCATTAGAAAAATTATTTCAAGTATCTGGTCATTATCTCTTAAATGGTAAATTTTATTACCTTGAAGAATATATTATATACATATAATGATTAAAAGATTAAGAAAAAATTATATTGGCAAATATTAATTTACTAACTTGATTTCACATGATTAATTGGAAGAAAAAAGTTTACCAAACCTATTACGATCATTTGTAAATATTTTAAATATTTTAAGATGAAAAGCCATTAATATTTGTGAAATATATAATAACATGGTAGAGCTGAGAATATATTTTTATGTTTATCCGGATCAATATCAACATGAATCATGAAATATCAATTTTGTAGCTTATTATAATGGATATCAATGAAATTATCGCAGATGTTAATAACATTATTCAGAGAAATAATCTTTTTTTATCATTGTAGACAATTAAATTTGAGCCAATAAAATGACTACAAATGTCAAATTCCATGTTAAAATCAATTTAATAATTTTCTATTTTATTTGGGAAATTAATCAAATTTTAATTCCTAAATTAAATAGTTAATTAATTGATTATTTAATATACATTGTTGGCCAATTAAAGAATGTCACATGTATATTTTAAAGGCCAATTAAAGAATGCCACATGTCATTTTCTTGGAGAGTAAAATAAATAATTATTTCTTTTAATAATTATTAAAGAGATAATTAAGTGGAAATTCATGGACCAATCAAGTTGAAGTCTTCTTTTCCAAGACTCTCTCTCCTAATTATCTCTTTAAATAATTATTAAGAGATAAATATTGGAAATTATGGACCAATCAAATTGAAGTCTTCTTTTCCAAGACTCTCTCTCCTAACACCTATAAATAGGGACCCTCCCTAAGGTGGAAGAAAAAGACAATTCATATTCAAGTCCACAAGTCATATTCAAGTTCAAGAGCTCTAGAGAATTCTCTCCACAATATTCAAGTGTTCTTGAAGATCCAAAGGCGTTCTTGAAGATTCGAAGGAAGACTCAAGCACGTTCAAGCCCAAAACCGACGTTCAATTCGGAAACAAGCTGCCAAGCCTCCGGATTGCGTTATTAAAGTTCAAGTGTTTTTGAAGATTCAAAGGCGTTCTTGAAGACCCGAAGGAAGATTCAAGCACGTTCAAGCCCAAAACCGACGTTCAATCCGGAAACAAGCTGTCAAGCCTCCGAATTACGTTATTAAAGTCAAGACCGACGTAGAGAAGATCAAAATCAACTTTGCGGCGAAGACCAAGGACTCGTGTTCTTCACGTTCTTGGGAAATCACGGCGTTCGATTCGAGATCAAGCTGTCAAGCCCTCGAAGAAACGTTATTCAAATCCAAATTCAAGACCGGCGGAGATCAAACTGAAGATTAGTCTCCAAAAGTCTCAAGTCTATTTGAAGATCGTTCTTGAAGAAATTAATCAGAGGAATAATAGAGATTTGTAATCCACTATATTTCTTTTGATTCGTCGAAAATTTATTTGTACGAATTTCTCGTGTTTATTAATTCAATAATACGAAATTTTGCATTACAATCATATTCGATTTGATCTGATTTGAAAACATGTATATGCAAGCAATTAATGCATATATTATTAAGTTTCCAAATAAGTTATATCTTCAATGTTAGATTATTTTGCTACTACTAGTATGTAACCCGTGTGATGCACAGACTATAGTTATTTTTAAAAATAATTATAAGTTGAAATCTATTACTAAATAAATTATATTTCGTAAGACATTTGTAAAGTAATCATAATTTATTCGTTGGTAATAATAAGTCATACATTATTAAAAGTCTCATTGTACACAACATTATTAGTTTGATTACTGAGTAACTCATCGTCCCCACAAACTAATATTTTCAGTCACTTCCTAATAGTTGCACATGAAACAACAACATATAATTGACTGTTACTAAAAAACGATTTCTTCAAGAACAACTATATGCGATAAAGACTAACCCTGACAATATGAGGTTTTATATTTTTGTATAAGATGTTTTTATCGTATGAGTTTGATTGGATGTTTATAAGTCTTACATTCGTGTCAAAATAAAAAATATGGTATGAAATTGAAGTGATAATATTTCTTGGTGTATCAATATCACATATTTTGTTTATTCGGATGATACCAAAATAAAAAAAGATTTTCACCGCAAAAATTATGATATCGTAAAGAAAAAGATCGTTAAAAATCTCAAATTTAGTTAGCATAATTTGTAGTTGAATAGAACCGAATATTATGGCAGTATTATTAAACAAATTATTACTATGATTAGTGGATTTTACGTTTATCTCTTATATTCTCTTAGTCTCATTTAATCATCATATTGATTCCAATATTTGGAATAAATTTGATTGTATTTGCATAACAATATACAAAAAAAGTTCTTACGTTCAAGTAAGAGATTATTTTTATGAATATAAACACTTGCAAATCAAATTTGTATAAAGATCGCATTTCATATTTATCTTTTTTATTTTAGCATTTTCATTGATTTTGTGTTTATTTTTTCTATACTCGTAGTTTCATTTTATGGCCAATTCGATTCTAATCTTTGGAATAAATATAAAATGTAATATTTAAAATATATTTGTTACGTTTAAAAAGAGTTTTAGATTGTATCTATTGCATAACAATATTAAAAAAATATTATTAAGTTCAAATAAGAGATTTATTTATGAATAAAAATACTTGTAAATCAGCTTTCCATAGACATTGCATTTCATATTTATCTTATTTTATTCTAGCATCTTGTAGTACAAACAATTAATATGAGAAACATGTGTGAATTAAATTTTATTACGAATAAAAAATTAAAATAATAATAAAATTTGATTTGTGTATACCTAAAAAGATGTTTCACCATAAAATTGTGATACAATAAAAAAAAGGTTCGTTGAAAATTTTGATTTAGTTTGTATGCCTTGTAGTTGAAAATGATAAATATTGATAAAAAAAAATGCTTATTATCAAAGTAAAATAAAACAAACATATATCCATAAAACAAAAATATATAAATCAGAGGATAAAACAACAATATTAAATAAATAAAATTAAATCTACAAATGATGTAGGAAAAATTTATTCCATATAAAAAAAACTGCAAAAATCCGAGGACAAGCAAAAGAAAATAGAGATATTACACAAAAAGAATATAATTTTCGGGATCTTCTCTTGCTGGCAATTCTTTTTTATTTTTTCAAAAATTTCATAGTTCTTGGAATGAATTTCTGTTGAAATTTATTCCAAGAATTCGAGGATTTCAATTGTTGAAATCATATGGTAAAATATCACTGTAACTATAGCTGAAATGTAAATAAAATGGACCATAAAAGATGGTCAAGGATTTTTGATTTATACATATGATGATACGTATCATTCACGATGGATTCTAGTTTCATTTTATGTATATGTTAGAGTGAAATTTTATGGTCAAATTTTCTTATGTAATTAACTCTTATTTGTCCCTTCTTTAATTGCATGATATTTTAGCTTCTAGAAAATTTCTACCATTTTTATTCCAATTATTTGTTAATATTAATTTTTAATTTGAGAATTAATTGTTTCTTTGATTTAGAAAGTAATGACTTCATGAAGTGAATTTTAATAATTCTCCATACACTAATATGACTTTACTATAGTATTTTTTAGATTTATATGAGATTTATTTTACCTTTATTTTATAAAGATAAAATGAAATATACAAATTAAATGAGATTTGTGTATATATAGAATTCTTGTACCACAAAAATATGTTACCATAAAAATAATGGTTTACCTTAAAAAATTATTTTGACAAAATTAATACAAACATAATCCATTTTTTCATGGATCCCCTTCTTAAGCAATTAATGTTTTTGTTTTTTTGTTTTTTTTTTTATTTTGTATTTAATATGTGTGTGATAATTCTATTTTGGAAAGTCATTAATTATTTTGGCGGGAAATTCTTACTAAAAATGAAATAAGTTAATCCTTATTATATATAGATAGATGTTTAGTAAATACTTATTCTCTCTCTCTCTCTCTCTCTCTCTCTCTCTCTCTGTATATAACATAAACAAAAATATGGCATTTCACAGTATAAGTATGTATTGTGATTAAAGAAATGTACAACGGGTCTAATAATTGGACTCATTCATACACAAATTATTCCCCTATATAAATTTTGTCGACTTTTAGTCTTTCGTAATCATATACTCCCTCGTATTCTTTTTATTTGTCATTTTAGGTTTACTTGTCATTTATCAAATAAATGACGTCTTGGATCTTTTATACATATTTTTCAATTGTTACCCTCACTTAACTTATACAAAACACGTTTTGGGAGAAAATTTGTTGAATACGATGAACTTTCTCTCTTAAAAGCAAATAAAAAAGCTAAAAAAAATTAAACAATGTTAGTTTGCTTTTGAATAAGACTAATATTGACAAGGAAAAATTATTAATTTATGTGTTAAATACAAAACGACATTTAAAAATAATATGAGAGAGTATGTGATTATTCGTAATTCTATGTGTCTACTTCGTTTGCTTCGAAGTACTCGTGTGATATTAGGTTTTATTCATACCTATTTTGACTTTTAAAATTTTAAAACACTTGATTAATTGAGAAATCTGGAGCGACTTCTCGAGGCATGGTCCAATCTGGTGGGTGGTCGACCGTGAAGTCTTCGACGTGCTTCTTGATGTTTCCCGACTGTGGAAGGGTTGGTTCTTGTTTAGTTTAGTTAGGTTGCTCGTGTTTGTGTTAGGCGTGTTGACTGTTTGTTAGTGTTTTTGTTCTTGGTGTTGTGTTTTTGTTGGTTGGATATTTTGGTTTCTCCCAGGTGGTACCTGTGTATTACCTCGTTGGGATAGGTGATTCTTTAATTTTGGAGCTTGTAATTTTATTTGTCGTGTCGTAGGTGCGTTTCTAATGCTGCTAGTATGAGGTCTAGACTATCTTCGGATTTGTCCTCTCAGTATTTAGTTTTTGCCTGGTTCATTTAGTTGTGGTTGTATCTTTGTTTGCACTTTTGTGCATTTCTTTTTTAATAAAATCTGTATCGTTTAAAGAAAAAATAAATTTAAATACCTTTTTATATCTATTGAACGAGTTTCGATTTTGTTATTCCACTCATACATAAAATAAATAAAATAATTATCATTTTTTTTATTAAATTAAATCATATATTAATATCAATATCAATTATCAAAATTTGTTATATACGAATTACAAAAATTATTATTATACAAAACGAGAAAAATTATAAAAGTGAAAAGTCTCAATTATAAATATAAATAATAATACAAATTTTTAAAAGGTATTTATTTAATTTTTTTTTTTTTTTTAAAAAAACTTCTCTCTTACGTTTTCTTAAAAAGTCAGTATAATTTTTTTACCTAGCACCCTTTATAATTACGAGTATTATACTAATAACATAATAACTATAAAATTATGATATTTTATAACATAAATATATATTTTTAATTAAAATGAAAAATATAACGTTCAAGTTTCAACCCACAAATAATTAGATCTTGCTCATAAAATTACAAAATCTTTGAGTGGATTATATAGACTTCCTATGAATTAAAAAAAAGAAAAAAAACGCGTTTTACGGTTAGTTGGAAAACGCCAAAATCTGGGCCCCACGGAGGCCCTATACATAAACAGAGCCAAACTAGCGCCTTTTCGATTTTATCATTATTTTCAACACTTACAATTCTCTTCTTATCATTCCGTGATTTTCTGTTCAGTATCACGCAGACAGTGTGTTTTGTTTTTTTTTTTCTCCTCCAAATTCCAAAACCCTAGCTCGCGCCCCTCCGGTCGATCTCCGATCCAGTTTTGATAATGCCGGTGAAGAGGAGCAGAGCCGTGAATCCGTCGAGTTGCGTCGACGCGACGGTCGCATTCGCCGCCGGAGGCGGCGCCTCGGCGAAGGCAATGAAAATTGACGGCGCCTCACCTCCACCTCCGACGCCGACTCCGAGCTTCACGACCGGCGCGTCTCCGGTGAGATCGGGGGAGCCTGAGAACGCGAGGATTGGTGGATTTCTCGAACGGTGCCACTACTGCAGGAAGCGGATTCCTCAGAATTCTGAAGTTTACATGTACAGGTAAGCTTTGTTGTTGACTTGTTGTTATTTATTTATTCAATTGTTGTGGTTAATTGATAAATAGAACGTTATTTTGTTTATTAATTTGTTGTTTGTGAACGATTTGTTATGCAAATTTTGCTGCTGGCATGTGTATGTTCTGCAAATTTTGGCTAGAACGCAACTGAGATTAAAATTTTGCTGCTTATTTTTTAGGCATTTGTTTTTATGCTACGCATCCTTTTCGATTTGATCTGTGTTTTTCGCTACTATACATATTTTCATTTGATCTGATTTTTTGCCCTCATTTATTCGAATTTTATTCCTGATTTTGATTTGTTATATTCGATCTGTTTAGATTAAGAACAATTTGTTCTATTTTCTGTGTTACTATTCAATTTTCCCAACAGAATTTAGCTAATATTGATCCTCTGTAGTGTTCCATTTGATAGTTTTCTTCATCAACAAAGTAATAATAACAAATTAGGTTGGCATGCATTTGATTTCCATCACTTTCGATTAGTGTGCATTTTTTTTCCATCACTTATTTTTTAAGTGCTTTGCACCTACTTTTAAGTCTACTCTTGTAATTGTCATGACTTTGAAATTTGATGAAGTCCATCAAAATATACAAATATCTTGTGTGAATCCTCATATATTCGTTTATTCGGATGTACGATTTCGTGCAGAGACCTCTGCGCATTTTGCTCTACCGAATGCCGTGATTCTCAGATAGAATTGGATATATTGACCGAGAAAAAGCCATAATTCGCCTCAAGAGTTCTTTTTTAGCTGCATGGGGGTTCTTTGGCAATGTTAAGATTGGTCATGTTTTGTGTTTATTTTACTCAAAATACTAACTTGTGGAAGTGAAGGGCCGCCGATTTTAGTGGATAAGCTCGTTCATCTGCATTGTTCAAGGATCTATTTTACGATTAGTGTGCATTTTTTGTTTTCCTGGTGATTTAGCTGCTTCCATATGTTAGTGTTCGTTTTTGTGAAGCATTAACATGGTTCCAGCTTGTTAGCTTTTTAGCTGCTGTTTTGAAGTTGAATAATTCGCTTTTTCTTGAATAGATAAGTTGTTTTCGAGTGAATATTATTGGAATTATTTTCCGTTAAATGCTTGTTTAATGTGAAAATGCTGAATCCATGGATGGCTTGACAAGTTAACGAAATAAGCTTGCTTGTTATACAGGAATCCGATATTTTGAAATAAAATTATACATAAATTGGGTTGTAAACCAAAATATAGTGCATTTAAAAATCGATGATAAAAATAAACAAGAAGTTAAGGGCTTGATTGTTTATGAAATAATTTGTTCAAATTGAGTTATTTTGGTTAACTATAGTTAATTTTGAAAAAAGTGGTATGGTTAGTTGTAGTGGAATTTTAAGAATGTATTAAAATAATATTTAAAATAAAATAATTAAAATTGATTTGATGTAAAAGTAAGAGATAAATGATTGAAAATTATAGGTAGTTAAAATTATGTGAGTGGATGAATAGTGAATTAAAGTTGATGTGATGTGTAAGTATGATTGGTTTGTATTATTTAATTATATGAATAATATTAAAGATAGTGGGGTTGAGTTAAAATTGAGTTAGATTTTGAGTTGAAATAAAAGTGAGTAAATTATTTTGTCAACAATCACCCCCTAAGAGCTTGCTTGTTTATAAATTTTTAAACTTCAATCCAAACTTAAATCTAAATAAACTTTAACTCAGCTTCTATTATCCTTAATATTGTCAATATACTTAAATAATATCAATCACTCATCCTTACAAATCAAATCAACTTGAATTCACTATTCATCATATAAATTTAACTATATATCACTTTAAATCACTTTTCTCCTACTTTTACATCAAATCAACTTTAATTATTTTATTCTAAATATTATTTTAACATAAATACAAACTCACTCAAACCTAAGTCAACTAACTTTTTAAAATTAACTATAATTAACCAAAAAAAACCGATCAGAACCAAAAAAAAATCTACACCGAAACATGCCGTAACTATATTCATAAAATGTAAAAGTTAGTCTATTTGCAAATAAATTGAAAACTTCATATTTCTCTTTTTATTTATGGTCTCGTCCAATGTTGCTGTAAAACCAACTGGTTGGTTCCCTTATGGAACCAACCAACACCCAAGCAAAATCGTTAGCAAAATCATTGGGTGTTGGTTCCATAAGGAAACCAACCAGTTAATTTTATAGCAACATTTTGGTCTCGTCACCTCTTCAATTCATTGAATGCAAGATTTTAGGACCGGTAAAAGGTGACACCCAATTAATGAACCGTGGCCTATCAGCCATTTGGGCTGTAGTAGATATATGAAAAATAAACAAAGTTTTGGGCTCCTACGTATGCTCCTACACTATTTGGGCTATTGCACTCCAATCCCAGCGTCCATTTAAAGATAACAAAGTGAAAAATAAAAATAAAAATAAAAATAAAAATAAAAATTACACAAGTTATCTACTCATGCTTTGGACTATTTTGTTGACTTATGATATGTTGACTTGTACCAGAAGCGAGAGCACAAATGTACAATCCATAAAGCGTGCACATTGAGTACCTTCATTGGTCATCACTCATCACTGATGAATTCTGACAGAGCTAGTTTATCAAGCAATGTTTAATTTTAACACGAACTTGTTTATTTACTGACTTTTATTTACCATTTCACATATTCGTGACATCATCTATCTTTAATTTGACCATAATTTGACCATTTGCTATCATCAATGCACTGTTTAATTACACTTGAAATAGCCTTGATTTGTGCGCTTTTTTAAAACTTTTAGCCATCAGATATCACATACAGTGGCACATATTCTTGTGTGTTATTGTTAAAACTCCATGTAATTAAGCATGCAGGATGAAATTTAGCAACAAATCCAAATATTATGATTATCAAATTATATATCTTGTTCTTTTGAAAGTGATGTAATTTGGAAAATGACATTATCATGTCATGTATGAATAATATGGGCATATGTTCATTATATATTATGTCCAAATTTGTGTATTCATTTGTATTAGTGTAGAATAAGAGAGCTGCAAACGAGTCGAGCCAAGCCAAATCGAGCATTGGCCTTATCGAGCAGGATTGCAGGGCCGGCCCTGGCCCAGGGCAACCTAGGCGACAGCCTAGGGCCCAATCTCAGCCAGGGGCACCAACCCATATATCTACCTTTCTAGATTCTAACGTCCGATTTATTTTTATTATTATTATTATTATTATTATTATTTTTTTTTATACAAAGAAGGAGGCCAAAGCCTCGAGTGTTTAAATGAGAATACGTCGGGGATAGGATACCCCCATAAGATCATGATCAATCCAATGTCCTAGCCCGTCCGGAGGAACTGAAATACGATGTAGCCCGAGCGGATACGATGCCGCCACACTTGCCATGTAGTCCCGCCGCACAATTAGCTTCTCTGTGCACGTGGAGGATACGTACACTCCAATCGTACTGTAGCATGCTCCGGATAACCCGTACGATCGCCGTATGAGCCCCGAGATCGTCGTCAGCCCCAGTAACCATATTCTTCGCACATTGGCTATCCACCTCCACGATAATCTGACGAAAGCCTAGGTCCCAAGCCAGCTGTAAGCCTTGAAATAAGCCCCACAGTTCTGCCCCTGTTATGGAGCATGCCCCTATATTCATTAGGAATCCTTCGATCCAGCGACCGTTTTCGTCCCTAAGCAGGTCCCCCGCACAACTCAATCCCGTTGTCCTTTGATGAGCCCCATCAGTGTTAACTTTAATCCATCCTCGGTCGGGCGGAATCCACCGGATCATGCGGGTAACATGCACTGCAGCTCCAACTTTGATGTACTCAGCCGTAGCTCGGGAATAACTTTCCGTCAATCTCGTCACCTTCGCCCTTCGTAACTCAGCACCAAGCGTGACTTTTTGGAACACCCGTGCATTTCGCCATTTCCACAAACACCATACGCCAATAGTGAAAGTGCTGCTCCAGTTCGCCCACGAACCCCAATGTGACTTCACCAGATTAAAGCGGATCCAAGGCTTGAGCTGTAGCTGGAAAAAATCGCTCATGTCGGCCACCGGCAGTAACTTGTTCCACACCTCCTTGGCAGGCCGGCAGTCCCTAATTACGTGAAGGGTTGTCTCAGTTTCTCCACAAAGCTCACATGCCGATGAAGCCGAAATGTGCCTTTTCACGCGCTCGGCATTGGTCAGAATGCGATCCTTAGTGACGAGCCAGAGCAAAGTTCGGGCCCGCTGTGGCGCGGGAGCGCGCCATATCATTTTTCATATTGGTTGAGCGTCGCTATTATCAGTGGTCGAGAGGGCCTGATATGCCGTTTTTGTGGAAAACTTACCGTCAGCGGAGATGCCCCAGATAATGCGATCCTCTCCCGCCTCCGCACGTGGGGGGAGAGTTCCGGCAATACGGAGAATTACGGATGAGGGGAGGAGACCGTGCAGGTTGTCCCATCTCCAGTTTCCATCGTCACCCACAAACTTCGCCACCGTGTCGTCCAAATTCACCAATTGTACGTGAGGGCTAACGAATCTTATGAGCGGACCACTAGAATCGAGCAGCTATCGAGCCAAAATCTTGTTGTTTCTCCATCGCCCAGTACCCATCTAATGCAATTAACAAAAAGTGGCCATATGCCACTGAGTGCTCGTATCAAATTGGAACCCTGTCGCTTATATCGCAAAACCCTAGATGCGAGTAAGTCTAGCCCGTACTTGGTCGATAACACTTGTACCCAAAGGGCGTACGAGTTAATCAGAAGCCCCCAGCACAACTTCATTAAGAGAGCCTTGTTCATACGAGAGAGGTCTTTCACCCCCAGGCCGCCCTCATTTTCCTGTCTGCACACTTCTTTCCAAGGTAACAAGTGGACTTTTCTCCTCTCGTCCGAGCCACCCCACACAAAGGACCGACATTTCCGTTCGAGGCCATCCGTGACTGCCTTCGGAAGCATAGTGGATTGCATCGAGTAATATGGAAGCGTGCTTAGGGCCGAATGTGTAAGCGTCACTCGACCGGCTAAAGATAATAATTTCGTGCGCCACCCGGCTAACCATAACTCCGTCTTCTCCAACAGGTGTGAGTACGTGGCTTTAGTCATGCGCTCGTGAAGGATTGGCATGCCGAAATATTTCCCTAAGTTATTTGTTTGTCCCATTTTTGTTGCATTTTTCGTTATTATTTTCTCATTCTTTTTCCCTAATTTTGAGTCATTTAGTTGGTTTTAGGTTCATTTTGTCGTTTATTGTGTGTTTTGTGTTGTCTTGAGTGCCCCGGTAATTTTTATGTTTTTTTTCCGGTAGTCTTCCGTTTGTGTTTTCGTTTTTGGTGTGTAGGTCGGGAGCTTCGGGAGAACAGGTTTCTGGGAAATTTTTGGGGAAGCTTACATCATTAGATAGAGGGGTTCGTTAGCTACGCGTAGGAAAAAACGGAACTCAATTCCGAGTTCGGACAAGCTCAAACGAAGCAAAACCGTGAAGCCGCGCAGTGCAGCCAACTTTCTCCGCGGCCGCGGGAATACCTCCGCGGCCGCGGAGGCCGCGAACCCAAAAATTGCTGCAGCTATTTCTCGCGGCCGCGGAGCAAGTCGCGGCCGCGGAGGTCGCGAAAACAGGTTTTAAAAGCAGATTTTTTGAACGATTGAGGATTCATTCTCTCCCCCTCCTGGGGACGAACCTAGGGCGAAAAAACACGAACAAAAACTCATTTTTCCTTCCCCTCTTGTTCTTCTCCTTTCTTCATTCTTCTTTCATCTTTCTCTTTCATTTTTCTTCCTTTTTTTTCTTGGAATTCAAAGATTAAGCTTTGTAATTTTGGATTCAACACTTGGATTTGAGATTAATCGTAAGTTTCCTTTCTCTTATGTTTAATTCATGAATAATGGTTGAATTGTGAGAATTGATTATGTGTGTTGGATTGAATTTACGTAGCTAATCTTATCGCTAGGGATAGGGGAATGATTGTTCTTGTTTAACGTGCATCTCTCGGGCTTGAAATTGTTCTTTCTTATGTGAGTTGTTTCGATTAGGGATTGATATATTCTTGCTTGATTGATTGATATAATCGAAGAGTGACACTTCGATCTTGCAATTGGTAACAATTGAATGTTGATTAGTCGAGTTAGGGTTTTGTTGATTCTATGTGATTAGTCGATTAACACTCTTCTAGTTAAATTAGCGACTTTTTGAACCGAAAGGGGAGAAGTCGTAGACTTAGGCTCACATGAGGTAGACGATGTCGTAATTGACTAATCTACGTGTTTTAGATTGAAATACGTACTTGTCAATGACCCGTCCCTTGTCACGAAAAGTTATTGGGATTGGGATAATTGGCCTGTGTCGTATGCTCGAACTTGTTCGTCCATGTTCAATCCCTTGTTACGTAGAGTTATTGGGAGCGAACCGCTGGATGTCTAAGCGAGAGTGTCAATCTTGAACCGAACAATTGATTGCCCGGTTTTGCTAGAACTTGAATTAATCATCCCCGACTCCCTAGCTTCTTTTTCATTGTTTCGTTTATTTTCTTAGGTAGGTTATTGCTTTTTATTATTTCTTAGCTGATAATTATTCATCCATCCTTATTCGATTAGAGTGTTTAGGTTTGTTTTCTTTTTATGTGTTATCGATATCAAAACTAAGTTCCAAACAGCCTTCCTCGTGAGATCGACCCGGGGAACGAATCTTTAGATTCGGTACTCGGTAAAAAGAATAATTTGTACACAACATTATTCGTCACCTTGAAGTTCATCACGGCCACCAATCTTGTCTGTTCCGGCGCCGGTACATTCTTAGAGAAAAAGACTCGGGTCTTCTCGGCGCTCACACAAAGCCCTGACCGAGAGCAAAAATCCCCTAATACTTGTCTCAGGGCTAGCGCATGATCGTCCGAGGCCTCGAGAAAAAGAAGAAGGTCATCCGCAAACATCAAAAAGGGCACCTTCACCGCATTTCTGCCAACCGAGATAGGTCTCCATTGGTGATCCTCTACTGACTGACAAATACGCTGGGCCAGCCTCTCCATGCAGAGTACGAATAAGTAGGGGGAAACGGGATCCCCCTGTCGGACACCACGTGTAGGGCGAAATTCCTCTCCTATCGACCCGTTCCATAATAGGTTCATCGACGCAGAGCTCACGCATGCCATAACTGCTCGAACGAGTTTAGGAGGAAAGCCCGCCAACCGTAAAGTCCCATCTCAAGGTAATCATAAGCCTTTTCGAGATTCGATTTATTAACATCCAATAATATGACACTGGATGGAGAGAGAAACTAAAGCAAATGACAAATATTTATGTTCCACATCATTTACATCACTATTGAATGACTTTTCACATTCTCTCATAAATTGCTTTTTCTCTTTCTATAATCTCTTTATTTTTTTTTTCCAAATATAATTTCATTCACACTCACACAAATTTGCACTTTCACATAAATCATAGGCACGTACCAATACCTCTTTTAATATTATTATATTATATTCTTTTTATGCCTACTTATTTTATTTATGTGAAAAGTAAATTATTTGATGGTGGCTTTTTATAATTATTTTTCATTTAATGTTGTTCACTAAAAATTAGGGTTGGGCAAAAAATTCGAACTGAACCGCTGAATCGTAGATCCGAATCGAAATCGAACCGAATTTTTGGTTAACCGGGGTACTCGGTTCTGTTACAAATACCTCAAAGGAAGTATTTGCTCGGTTCGGTTTGGTTACGGTTTTTAGGATTTTTTTACCCCGGTTAACCGAACCGAACCGAACCATATATTATATTAAAATTTATAATATATATATATATATATATATATTATATATTATATATTAAATTTATATATATTAAACTAATTTATATTTATATATATTAAACTATATATATTAAGTTTGCTCGGTTCTCGAATTAACCGAACCGAACCGAACCGAGAAAACCTAACACAGAATTGTATTAGGTTTGCTCGGTTCGGTTAATTCGCGAATAGTAGGATTTTTTTCGGTTAACCGAAATTTTCGGTTCGGTTCGGTTAGCAAATACTTGAAAAAACTCGGTTACTCGAACAGTGCCCAACCCTACTAAAAATGCTATAGATAGGATTTAAGATGTATCCAAGATTAGTTTTAAAAATATTTAAATAAGTTTAATACTTATTTAGAATTTATTTTGTAATTTTTTAGGGTTGATTTGTAGTTTTGTCCGATTCACCATTTTTTAAGTTATTTTTATAGGATAATTATTTATTTTATAATCCAAAAATAGCTATAGATAAAAAAGATCTCTCATGCAAATAATTGATAAATAGTAAATTTTATATATGTGATTAACTACCCTTAATCTTTTTATCAATTTACTCCAAAAAAATTCAATAAAAACTCAAATTTAACTCAACTTTAACTCAACACACTATCTCCAATATTGTCAATATAATTAAACTCAATCAATCATTCAACTAATCATTCTTACACATCACATCAACTTTAATTCACTATTCATCCACTCACATAATTTTAACTAACAATCATTTCCAATCATTTTTCTTTTACTTTTACATCATATCAACTTTAATTATTTTATTTTAAATATTATATTAATACATCCACTAACAACTAATCATACTAACTTTTTTTAAAATTAACGATAGTTAGAAAAAAAACCAATTAATTTCTAGATGAATTCATAAACAATCACCCCTAAATTTTGTGAAAACACTCGTGAAGATGTATCTTTATTGCATCATACTTAGCTTATTGTTGCTAGCTTTTAGCATGAAGTTGTATCTTATATTTGAGATTTTATAAATTCTATCATTCTTAGGAAAAAAATATCGTTATTGGTATTATATAATTTCTAACATTTTTTGTTAGAAAAAAAAATTAATTAGGGTATTATTTTTGCATTTGGCCCAGGGCCTACTAATATTTAGGACCGGCTCTGCAGGATTGAATTTTTTTTTAAGCTGCTCGAGCTCGACTCGAAATCAAAATGCTCGAGCTCGGCATGAAAATTTTTAAGTGAAATTACCATTAAGCATTTGTGTTATACTATTTAAATATATATATAAGAATAATTTAGTAATTTAACACATATATCGAGTCGCTCGACAATGTAAAATATGGGTTCGAGTTCGACTCAAGTGGAGCTTTGACTCGAGCATTCGTGAGCCGCTCAACTCATTTGAAGCAATTATCTATGTAAAATTTGAACTTTACCAATGGATTTTCTCGTCCGCAATTTGCGGGATAATATGTAGAGTCAACTTATTGTGCAAATGTGCACACACACGACAACACAATGTGGAGAAAATAATGAAATCAGAAAACTACGTCAAAATTACGTCAAAATCCCATATTTTAAATCCCTGATTTTCTTAGCCAAAAGTGGATAATAAGTCCACAGTTTATCCATAATAATGACGTAACAATGGTAGGCCCGACGACGTCACAAGCCCGTCTCGTGATTGACAGTCTCCCAGATAGCTGCATGGAAAATTGTTGACATTATTGGACTTTGTACGAAATTTCTAATATCAATGAATTATTAGGGGTATTCAACCTGTTCGAATCGAATCGAATCGAAATTAATGATTCGATTCAGTTTCGAACCGAAAATCGATCGGTTGGATCGGTTTATATCAAGAAAAGGCAACAGTGATACATGTCAGTTTTATAATTTTGTTGAATCAATTTTTATATAAAATTCAGGCAAGAAACAGTGGAACTAAAAAGAAAAAAAAAATAATAAAAAAAAAGAGAGAAAATATGCTGGCCACAACTGGAAGTGTAGTACGAAGTAATATAGGTGTAGTACGAAGTAATATAGGTGTCTGCACTCACGGTGAATAAGCGGCGGGGCCACGGCGGGCCCGGGCAACAACCACCGCTAACGCCGCCACTTGCCCTCCGTGCAATAGTAGTTTTTTTGTACTTATGTAAAATCTAGAAAAAAATTAAATAAAAATACAAATTTTATTTTGCAGACTAGACTAGTAAGGCCGTGTTTGGTAAACCTAGATGATAGCTGATAAACTATAAGCTAGCTGATAGCTTATATAGTTGATGAATTAATTAATGTTTATTAAAGATGTTTGACAAAAATAACTGATAAACTAGCTCCGTGCAATAGTAGTTGTTTTGTACTTAAGTAAAATCTAGAAAAAATTAAATAAAAATTCAAACTTTATTTTGCAGACTAGACTAGAAAGGCCGTGTTTGGTAAACCTAGATGATAGCTGATAAACTATAAGCCAACTAATAGCTTATATAGCTGATAAATTAATTAATGTTTATTAAAGATGTTTGGCAAAAATAACTGATAAACTAGTTAAAAAGTATAATTACTTGACATTTAAAAGTATATAGTTTTAGATTAATAATATTCATAATTTTTTTCATAAATATGAATATTACATTGTTATTTTCATTGATCATAAAGTATGCATCAAATATGCAAATTTTATTGTAAAAAAATTAACATCTACAAAAACCCCCCAATTCTGTTCTCCAATTTCTCAATCCATCATCTTCTTATTTGAGTTATGTGTTGATGAACCACAATATATTAACAAAATAATAATAATAATAATAATAATAATAATAATATAAAGAAAAAGCCTGAATAAAATAATCACTGAAAAAAGAAAATAAAAAATGTATAGTGACAAATGAAATTACTGCCACATGGCCTTGTTTATTCTGTCACAAGAAATATTTTTAATAAACCCACA
>CACSLK010027752.1:10435201-10454231 GCA_902706635.1 Striga hermonthica | reverse complement strand
AAAAAAAAAAATGAGCTTGCGAAATTATGGCAATCACTCAGTTAAAGCCTAAAATGACAAAAGAACTGAAAAAGAGGAGCAATATATTCCGGCCACAAAAATACAAAGGCTCCATCGTGTCCCACATCACCTAGTTAACCTAGGATTAGAAATTTCTAATAACACCAAACAAAGGACTCATAATAGCTATTAGCAACTAGCTAGCACCATAGACACACACCTCCAGTTTCTCCATGCCAGTCATTCAATAAGTGAACCACACAAAAGGTTAAAAGTTGAAACAACTCTACAAGGTATATATTGTTTTTTAAAAAAAAATTATATCTTGAGTATGATCTGAACTACCTCACTCATTATTTGCCACTTACAAATAACAAGGTTTCAATATGATTGGTTGTCGGTATAGTGATCTAAACTATAAAATTCCATACCTTGAATCGACGGTTCCGAATAGTGTCAAACGGGCAGCCTGTATGTATTTTAAAACCGAAATTCAACATTTTGAACAGAGAACACATGAAAGAATAACTACTTTCATTCGAACACGGAAATACAAATAGAACAATACCAAATCGACAACACCAACATTATGAAATCTTTCACCTAGGAACTTCATAAGTTTAATTTCAAATACGTTTGTTAATCAAAATACCAAGGCATTACCCAACATACACACAAATCCCAACACTTGTTTTCCTCCTAATATAATATCTATCTACAGACAAGCTCCATTAACAACTAATGAACAAGAGATACGAATAATAAATCAAGAACCTTTAACACAACCCTTACCGTAACAATTCCGAGCGAGCCTGACACAGTCGAGCCAGTGAAGAACCTGGGCATTGGGGTCCACCTCGACGACCACATCGGAGACCGTGATCTGAACCAGTCCCCGGAATACGGTGATCCTACCCCGTACCCTGGCTACAGCACCCACTTGAACTCGAGCGGCGAATTTTGAGGCGGTTCGGGCAATCGATCGAACACCTGGCGGGCTGCGCCTGGAGAAGTAAGAGGACGTGAGCTGGTTGAGCCAGAGGACGCAGGGGATGCAGCCGGTGCCGTCGTCGACGGCGAACCGGAGGAATTTTCCGGGTTTGAGCTCCCGGGTCACGACGTACCCTACTGTTTCGGCCCGCGAAAGCGTTTTGCCGTTGATGGAGAACGAGGGCGATGGGTCTGTGGGTTTTGGGGTGAGCGCGAGGAAATCGGAGGCCAGGAGCTTGACGTGGGTGTTGTACAGGGCGTCCGCCATTGATAATGTTGAGCGAGGATTAAAAAAAAGGAATCTTGATTTCCTCTTTCTTTTCTCGCGAGAAGGATTTTTATTTTTGAGGGGAAAAAGGTCAGTTTATGCACAAGTTATTTGGCGGGAAAAATAGATGTTCAGACAATAAATTGAATTATTTCTCCGTAGAAAATTATTTTCCCAAAATCCCATTTGATTTGTAGCTATTGCCAAGCTTGAGCCAGCCTTTACCGAGCTCGGCTCGATTAGCAATGGCGAGAATTAGAGGTGTAAACAAATCGAATCAAATTTGGACTCGAGCTGTTATCGAGCCAAACCAAACTAGAGAGCAGCTCATTTTATTTAACTATCATTAGAATATAACAGCATGGGAGTTTTTTGTTTTTTTAAAATAAATAAATTAGGTGTAAATTGTTTATTCTATGTATTTGCAATGGCATATTCCTGATATTAATAATGTAAAGAACTATGTGAACAATTTAACTTTGTAGTTTAAATGCGACTAAAAACGTCCAAAGTTTATTTGATCAATATATACAGATTTAAAAACCTTCACAAAGCAGCAGCAGCATTTTACAAGACTGGTAACAATATAGGGTAATCACAAATCCAGCATAAATTACAGAAATAATGTCGAAAAAAGCATATACCGTGCTCGTGAACAAGCATCAATGGAAATTGAGAGTTCGGAATAAAAAACCGAGGTTTGGCCACTGAAATAGTACTAGACCTCAACAACTTCAATAACAACAATTAATATGTTCACAATAAAGTACACTGTGGATGAGCTTTGCCTTTTAGTCCCCCCCATAATAACACTGCAAGTATCGATAATGTTACAAATACTTCAGCGTATGATTCCCCAGACTCCTGCACAGGGAAAAAAAAAAAAGCGAAAACCATGTTTATAATTCTTGTGAATATTGACTTTATCACAGCTAATATTTGGACAACTAAGAATCATATGTCATATGGACTGACGTTTGATATTATTCATTGAAGTCTTACCTTGGTGCAGGATAGATTATCTTTAATCACTAGATAAAAGATAATTAACCAATCATTGTGCGCTTCCTTCCTCGTTGTCGAACTAAAATACGCCCGAAAAAAGAAAAGGAAAAAAAAATAGAATGATGTGAGAATGAAAAATTAGCACATCTAACAAGTGTTTTTTTTTTACAAATATGAAAAGAAAGGGTACCTTGTGCTAGCTTATTCAAGGTTGAGGACCATTGTTTTGATGATTTTCTATAAGCTTTAAGAATTTTGTCCATCTACAGCAGTTGACAAAACATAACATTAGATTTTTTGGATTATTGCACAATATTACCGGAAAACACACAGTACATTTTCCCATCTGACGGCACTTTTATCCTCTCAGTTATAAAGTACACACGGATTAGCAAGAAAAAAATTGACAATTGACGCTGCAATTTGTGAAAATTGGCACAGTATGTATAGAATAAAATCGCCTGGAGAATAAAAAGAAATAGGAGGAAATTGCAAATTTGGTCCCGTTAGATTGAGACGGTTTTACTTTTAGTTCCAAGAGGCACATTTTCAGTCCTTAACTAATGTTTGTTTCGCATTTGGTCCCAAATTCAGTCCTTAATTAATTTTTGTTCCGTGGACTAAAATTGCGACCGTGGGACTAAAATTGGACCTTCTCAATTTAACGGGACCAAATTTGTAGTAGTTGATATTATTTTCATTTTTGTTTTTATTTTTTAAAATTTTATTAAACTCTATAGTTATATTTTATTTTTTATCAACCATTATAATTATAATAAAATTAAATGATGATTTTTTAAATATATGCAATACTTAATTAAAATATTTGAAATATAGAAAGCATTGTATTGCAATTAAATTTTTTAATACATTAATGATAATATGAATTTAAATTTATTTGAATTTATATATATATATATCAAATATATTTAAGTTTATATTTTTGTTATATTAAAAATTATATAAATATTTATTAACGTAGTTAAATATATATATACACACACACACACACACACACACACAATAGATCAGTCCGATCAACCAATTCTGACTGGTTCATTGGAAACCAGTTTGTTAAAAGGAATCCAACTTTTTGACCGATTCTAGATTCAACAGTCAGTTTAACCCAATTTTAAAAATAATAGTAGTTGATATTATTTTTATTTTTATTTTTATTTTTATTTTACGTTTTAAATTTTTATTAACCTCTACAATTGTATTTTTTTTATCAACCAATATATCTATAATTAAATTAAAATTTATTAGTAAATATATTTATTATTTAATTAAAAATATTTTAAATAAAAAAATAATAATAATACAAATTTAAATATATTTAAATTTATATATATCAAATATATTTAAATTTATATTTTTGTTATATTAAAAAATATAAATATTTATTAACTTGTCAAAAAATATATATTATTGCCAGTCCATTCAACTAATTCTAATCGGTTCATGTTTGGCTGAGTTTTCAAACCAATAATATTTTATATTACTTTTATTTTTATTTTTATTTAAAAATTTTGTTAACCCCTACAGTTCTATATTTCTAATAAAATCAAATAATAATTTTTAAATATGTTTATTATTTAGTAAAAGTTAATTTTAAATATAGAAAACATTGTATAGTTATTATTTTTATTTTTCTTTTTGGTCTCGGAACTAAATTTTTACTATCACTGATTGTTTTATACTCACGGGATAAAAAATTGCAATAAAAAAAGTAATAAAACTGAGGAAATTGCAAATTTCGTCTCGTTAGATTGGGACGGTCCAATTTTAGTCTCATGGTCGCAATTTTAGTCCTGAGGGTTAACGGTGACTTCACGGTCCGTTGAATTTGGGACCAAATGCGGAACAAACATTGGTTAAGGACTAAAAATGTGCCTCTTGGGACTAAAAATGAAACCGTCCCAATCTAACGGGACCAAATTTGCAATTTCCTCAAAGAAATAGTCACTTCCTGTTTTGAGATTAAAAATCATAAAACCAAAGAAACTATATCAATGATATTTCTCACAAAAACAAACGAGGAAAAGTTATTGACATGTGGTGACTCACCACATTCCCACATGAAGAGTGCATAGATAGCAATGCTCGTTCGAGAACATATAGATCGACAGCTTTATCTTCCGGAAGGGTCGACGTGAAGCTCAGACCAAAATCAATTAGTACCTTATGATAAGACAAATAACATAGCAATTGTTGTAATTCACCCGGAAAATAATTTTAGATCAGAAAATCGACCAAAGATTAACAGACAAGCTGATAACTTACGAGCTGATTGGTACCATTGCGGATTAACATATTCGAGGTAGTCAAATCACCATGGATTAGGCCACCATCGTGCATTTTGGCAATAGCATCACCAATCTGAGTAGCAATATCGTTTAACCTCTCCTCCACAATGCCCCTTGACCCGAAATCGAGCAAAACATCTTTCACAGCGGGACCCTCGACGAACTCGAACGTCAAGGCATGCACCAAAGGGTCCACAGCATAGAGCACTGGAGTCGAGACCCCGAGCTTTCTAGCTTTTGTCATGCACCTAGCTTCCTGATCGAGTATTTGTTTTTTTCGAATAAATAAATATGTCGATTGGGAAGAAGAAAAAATTCATGCCTTGTTAAGAAAAATCACTAACCGCATTCAGACGCTTGAGAGTGAGTTTCGAGTCCAGTGATGGGTGCCTGTACTTTTTCGAAAAACGCTCCTTGATGACACACCTCCGACCGACAAAAGTTGACTCAAACACTCTCTGAGGAACAAAAATGAACAATTATAAGATCTTATTGCTAATAATGCTTCTACAATATTACAGGTCGTGGAAAGGATAACGCAACTTACAGCTTCAGCTCCTTGCTTAATCAAAACCATGGACCCTTCTGCACAATCCAACTTGATATCCATGGTAAATGAGTTGAGTAACACGGTAGAGATATAAACTAAAGCTGGAAAAAGGAAAAAAAAAACACAATAAAACACATAAAGCTACCGGAAGTAACACATCAAATAAATGGCTTCTAAATAAATAGCTTACAATTGACAAGGACCACAAAAATTTTATAGTTCTTGAAAAACCTAAACATCCACAAGAAACTTCCAAAATATTAAACAGGACCAATTTCAATGGAAGTTTGGTTTTCTTTCAAGTCCCAATAATAAAACACATCCGAGACTATGGTTTTGTCAATCGGCATGGGCCGAGTCTGAAACACGAACCCACACCCACCTCCTACAGTTCTCGACCCGCGATCCAAGCGGGTTAAAACCCGTCAAAATGCAAACTTTTAGCATTTCAACAGGTAGTGTTTATGATAAATACAAATATGCCTACATAAGCAGGTAAAAATACACAAGAATTAACCAAAATGAATCGGAGAAGCCGGTTGGATTGATAATAGTATAATACCAAATGGGCAATATCAATATGTAACCAACGGGATTGTTCCAAAAAGAACAAACCAAAGCTTTCGATTTGGGGACTAGTTTCCGTGGAATTTTTAGAAAAGGAAAATAAAATCCACTAATACAAAGAGCTCCACTAAAACTATGAAGTGAATCTTCAGAGTTAGGTCGAGCATTTCTAAATGAAAGAGAGCTGCGTTGCCACAGACGAGCCCAACTATTCAACAGTCATAAATAACGAGAAAAGCAAAAACCACAAAGGGAAAAAATCAAGAGAGTGGGAGAAACGGGCAGCTTACCGTTTTCAGAGGTGCGTGTTTTCTAGAGCGCGCCATGGGAGATAACAGTTATCTTGAAGAATAGGAAAAAAAAAAGATGGAAGCTTTGGGCTTTTAGAAATTAGGGTTTTATCAAATCAGAAAATCTTTTTTTATTCAGTTACTTTTATTTTATTCATCAAAATCGAATCAGACGCTGGACATGTCAAAGCAGGCCGGTGGTGGGTGGGGCGGGCCGGTCCGCAGCCCGCCATCTCGGCGTGCCTGTGAAGTGGCAGCCCGGCCCTACCCCACCGAGGGCCCGGGCTACACGGGCCGGCCCGCCTTATAATAGATAATAAAAAAAATACTAAAATTTGGGAGCAAATCAGCAATACCTGCGGACTCATAAGAATAATTAAAAAAATACTAAAAAAATTCACCACATGCTTCAGAAATCAGAAATCGAATTCATAGTCACACACACTTCATTTCAGCCTTCACATTCCGTAACCAAAAATCAATTCATAAATCGTTCAATAATCATAAATCACATTCATTTCAGAATTCAGAATCCAATAAGCCAAAATCCCCAAATCAGTTTAAATCATAAATCACAGTTCATTTTGAGAATTAGGTTCAGCCATCACTACCGAAGAAACTTCCTTGCCGATGTTGCCGTTGCCGCTTAGAGTTGACGTCACGGCTCTGTCGCTCGCCGCTCGAATCTGCCGCTTCCTTGCCGCTCGTCGTCGCCGCTCCAAAATCTCCGCCGCACACTGGTCACCGGTCGGTCTGCAGTGGTCCACAGGATTGCCGGCTGCCGCTTGAGGAAATGAGAGTTGGGGTTAGGGTTAGCAGAGGATAAAGGCGCCCGTCCGTCTCTACTCTCTGTGTTGTAAACTTGTCATGTAAAAAAAAAAACTTTGAAAAAAGAAAGTAAACGAAAATAAGAACGGGCGTTTGATAATAAAAACCAATTATTACTAATACTCATATACAACATGGGTGTTTAGTTAATGAATATATGTATAAAATTATTTATGTTTAATACTAAATCTAATTCTAGAACAAAAATAATATAAAAACATCATCACGAAACATAGATTTTCGTCATGTCAGCATCTGAAGCGTGAGAATCTACCACCTAGGCTCAATACGTTTTGAATTAATATGGATAGGGATATTCTGAAAACTGGACTGGTCATCGAACTGGTGGAACTACTGGTTTAATGGTTCACTGATCGGACCAGTAGTCGAATTGGTCGAACCGATTTAACTAGAATATAATTTTTTTTATCTATTATAAATATATATAATATATAATTATATATATTTTTATCATTAATTTTATAGCATATAATGACATTTTTATGAATAAGGCAAATTGCTCGTCTTCAAATTGCTCGTCTTCAAATTTTGGTTGCTGAATGTTGGGACAAATGGAATGAAATCGAAATAAAAAATGAAAGTAGAAACAAGAGACGAGCTCACCTTACGAATCAGAAGCTTGAACTTCTTCCCAACAATGGCGTCGCTTCTCTCTACACTGCAGCTAGGGCAAATGCCGATTTTTATCTTTTATTTGTAATAAATTTGTAAATTCAACGAAAATAAGGGGTATTTTTGTCCATATTCACCAAAATATGAGGATAAAATAGGTAGGATGAAAACGGCATTAAATTGTCACGTGGGGGAGCCAGGATTTTTTTCTCCAAAATTTGCCGATAAGCGCTTGTCACATGGACGCCAGGTCAGCCAAATCCTATCTCAATCCCGCGGTTAAACGTGAGATAGCCGGGATTATTTTCCTTATCTTGTCTTATCCCTCGAAGTAAACGACCCTAAGTATAATTCACCATAAGCAATACTAATTTATATTCACTAAAACAATAAATTTTTTGTATTGGGAATTTGTGATTTTTTGGTTTCAAAATTTTGGAGGAGTCGACAACACGACTGAGTCTTTTCTCTTTTGTTTGATTTTTTTTCTTTTTTAGTTCATTAAAATATTTCATTTTAATATTGGGCTTGCAAAGAAAAATAAAACGTCTGAAGATAGTTGATAAGTTAGAATGTTTGATTTTGGCCAACAAATTTTACTTACGGGCCTAATAGTAACAGCAAACCCAACAATTTGAATATTAAAATTCCAAACCGCTGAACCGGCCGAACTGGTACCGGTCACTGATTTTACCGGTTTGGCACCGGTTCTTGCTTCCAGCAATTCAAACTCTCAAACCGGACCGATACCATGTCTGGCTGCCGGTTGAACCGGTCGAACCGGTCAGTCCGATCCGGTTTTGACAACATTGATAAAAACTTGAGAGCATGTTTCTATACAAGAAATCCCCAAAAAAAAAAAAAAAATCAACATTTTAACTCATCAACTTTTTTTAACTCAATTTTAACTCAAATCCACTATCATTAACATTATTAATATAATTATATAATATCAATCAATCATTCATACACACCACATTAACCTTAATTCACAATACATCCACTCACATTATTTTAACTAACTATCACATCAAATTTTTAATTATTTTATTTTAAATATTATTCTAACATACCAACTAACAATTAACCATATTATTTTTTTTCAAAATTAACCAAACCAAACCAAAATATCCAACAAAATAAAAAAATTTCATATCAAGCTCTTGTTGTGTTGCGCTGTTATGTGTAATGACTAATGTTTAAAGTGCTACTAGTACCCAAAAAAATAAAGTGCTACTAGTACAACATGAACTACACACGGGTGTTTACTAAAAAAAACTAATTGTCCAATAAAAATTGAAAAATTTTAAAATTCTTATTTTAAAATAAGAAGTTATAAATAATTAATAAAAAATAATTTTATTAAATATTTTTTCGAATTCTAAAAAATATTTTTATGAAGTGTTATTTGGTTTGTTTAATATATATTTATTTTTGTCAAAAATAAATAATTAATTTATTAAGAAGTTAATATAACACCCGTAAACAACATATTTTTATCAGAATAATGAATTAAAAAATATAATACAGTGGTATAAAATTAAAAATACAACTAATAATTAAAAATAATAAAGTCAACTGTTTAAAATAATACTCATGTTTTAGACGCGATTTGTCAAAATATTATTTTTCAACCATGCGCGTGCGCGCATATATGTTATTTACAAGTCAGTAATTTACTTTTCATTTAATTTAATTTTTTTAAGTTGGATTATATTGTAATTATATTTCATATTATACATTTTTCTTTCCTCTTCTAATATTTTTTAAAATATCTTCAACTTTATAATATTCAAATAATTAATAATTTATAATAAGATTTGTATGAGATTAAACTATATGAAATATAAAAATTATTATTCTAATATAATGTTTATTTAGTTTTTTCTTTCCAAAATCATTATAATGGTCACTCTTTATATAGTCTTTATTTAAGTTGAGAAATAAACCCTAAAATATTTTGTATATTAATTTGATGTTCATAGTTTCTTTACATAATTTTTTCCAAATAAAATAATTATTTATGTATATTAATATACATAAATTTTTATTATTTTATAAGATAATTTACAGTTTTATTTGATATTTTTTTAATTTGGTTGGATAAATAAATTAAAATTTTCTTTGTAAGGATATATATTAATGTTTAGTATTTTATATATATAATATAGATGCCCAATCGAAGATCGTTAAAAGATAATTAATTTGATGTATCATATATGATAAATAAAATACAAACAAAAAAATTATATTATTTTTAAAAAAAGAATAAAAAATTCAAATCACAATAAAACTTAAGAACATTTTCACATATATCTGTACTAAATAAGTTAAATACCTTAATTTGTAAGATTTTTTAAAACCTCAAATGAATTTTTGAATACTTTTAAAAGTCATAAAAAGAAACTAATTTAGATTCACTAAAATTTATAAAATCTCAAAATAATTTAAAACTTCCAAACGAATAAATACTCTGGATTCAAATATTAAACTTTTAATTAAATACACCAAGATATAAATTAAAAAAAAATGTCCAAACGAATATAAATATACTTTGGATTCGTATATTAAAATTAAAAATTTCCCTCATACTCGACTATTATGGTTCAAAAAAATAAATAAATAAATAAATAAAAAAATCGTCATACGTATTAAAACGACGTCGTCCAGACCGAGACACCGATTGAAGAACTGCGTGGTCTGATTTATTTGCCCAGTATCTCTCCAGAGAGCGAAACCCTAGCTTCCCCAAATTGGGAAATTCAGTGAACTCTTCTGGGAAAAAAGCCACTACTGAGCATAACAGTGGAACAATGAAGAGGGGACTGAAATGGAGCGACGGCGAGGATGGTGATACGTCGTCGTCCGGCGATTCTTCAGCTCACGATTCCGATGCAGAAGATGGAAATGGGAGCTCGAAAACCCAATCCTCAAAGTTCAAAGCTTCTCAAGGTACCTCTACCTCCGATTTAGAAGAACTTAGTTTTGAATTTGATTCGTATCGGTATCTTTAAATTTTGAAAAATCCTATTGAAATAATATTTTTTCTGGTGAAATTATTTTCCTCGACTGATTGATGGGTGAACAGGGCTCACTTTGTGATGTAGGGAAGCGTGAACGAAAGGGAAAAAGATACGAGTAAACGAGATACTCTCCCGTAAAACAACGATATCAATTTTATTTCATTCTCATCAGTTTGTGCAAAATTTAGACGATTTCTGTTGAATTTCACGAAAAAAGAAGATGTGTCGATGATATCCGGAGAAAAAAATAATATCATTATTGATCAATATGAAAATAAAACAAATCAAGAATGAGCAAATTGAAGGAAAAAAAAAAAGAGAGAAAAAGCGTCTTCTTCTTTTTCTCCTTATATTTTAAATGTGTCGAAAATTATAATCCTCTTGAAGTAATATTTTTTTTGTTTGGTTAGATTATATTCTTCGAATGATTGATAGTCAAACAGGGCTATCTTTACTTGATCAATCTATAAATTGTTATGATTTCCTTTGAATTGTACGAAAAATGAAGATGCCTTGTCATATGTTGAAAAAGTTCGTTCTTGAATGAACAAGTTTAGTAAATTAAACACAATAACAAAGAAGCATAAATTAACCCTTTTTTTATTTTCCTCTTATTTAAAATGTGTTGAAAACACTAATCCTGCATCTTCTTGGCGACAGTAGATTATGCGAAGAAGAAAAAAGGCATAGACTTTGAAGCCTTGAGCCGGCACGGGTACAAAGGAGGACTATCGGTCTTGAAAGTGCCGGCACCAAAGGAACCCGAGAAGGAGCAAAACTGGTCTTGGTCCACAGGGAAAGACAAACAGCAGCAAAAGGGAGGAGAAAAAGAAGAAGAAGAAGAATCTTACGAGGAACGAATGAAAACGAGAGCCGCCTTAGCCAGTGGAGAGCGCCTTTTGAATGTTCAGACTCGAAGTGAACGAAGTAATGCTAACAATTTGTCATTTCAACAGAAGGAGAAAAGAAAACGGGACCTGGGCCAAGCTAGCAGGGGCAAGAGTTATGTCGAGGAGGAAAAAAGATTGCTGAGGGAAAGCGGTATATACTCTGGTTTCGATTCTTGATCTGTGTTCTCTGGTTTCGAATCTTGATCTATATGTTGATTTGTATTCATACAAGATTTTGTGCTGATGTAGTTGCATTTCTTTGAGATGTCAAGTTGTTTTTGAAATTGCAAAATTATTACTTTGGCTCAGGATGATTTATATTTTTTAGGTTGGGGGTATTCTTATTTTACTTGGTATTTTGCTGAAATGTGTTATGGGGATGCATAAAATTCGGTTCTTGGTAGGTAATTGTTTGGCATAACCTGTATATTGAAGGTTGTCAAAATTGTGAACTCGAAAACATAGCAACGATTCAAATTTCAAAAGGAAAAGAAGCACGAGCATGAATGGGAGTTTCGTAGAAAAAACCAGCACTACATAAATATCACGTACAAGACAGACGAAAAAAAAAAAAAAACTTGTTGGTAGCAAATATGATACAAGTGAGTTCTCAACAAGTTCGTCCGAAGGAATTTCTCAGCTAATGGAGTCGGATCTTGATTTCTCCTTATGGAATTGCAGCACGAACGAGCCTCAAAATCTAGTGGTGAGGGTTTTGCAAATTGATCTGATAGTTTGAGGAGTTGTTCTGCAGCAACCTCCAACGAGAGATGCCCCTGCCTCACACCATTTGTTCACGTACGAAACAAAATCTTTGTCTGAAACTCCCGTGTTTTGCTGTCACAAACACAAAAAGAGGGGAAAATTGAGTTTAACTAAATAAAAAAAAAAGGAAAGAAAGAAAGAAAAAGCTAAAGAACTCACCACCCACTCCTTCAGATCAGCATCATAACTCTCTCCACTGTTTGGGTAAATGAGTATCGGTTTATTCGTCACCTGTTGTAAAAATCAAGTCAAAGTGAAAAAACTCGAATTGCTTTACCAGAGTTTGTCCAGAATTCACATTTGTGAAATACATTAAAGTTGAGTAAGTACTGTTAAGGTGGTGTTTTAACGAGCTGCATCTTATAACAATTAAACGAGCAATCAATTTTGGCAGTTCTTCGCCTTTTTCGGGCCTTTTGTCATTATCAACCTACGTTGAAGTACAAAAATACTATATATGTCAGTCTCATAAACATAAACCTTACCTTCTTAATCGATAAAATAAGATCCATGATAAATCTTGGTGGCGTACAGTTAATCCCGACAGCAACAATTTTGTTGGATGACTCAGCAATGGCAGCGCAGTCGAGCAAAGAATCACCGCTAACAACGTTAACACCATCTTTCGAGTTGAATGACAGCCATGCGGGAATATCAATCTCGTTTTCCTCGAGAAGCTCAGCAAAAGCCTTTGTCGAATATCAATCATCAGTGATAAATAACACAACTCCATTTCTTTAGCTAGATTTCAATGTTTATTTAAGTGCTAACACCACTTGTGATGAAATCCAAGAAATATTCCACATTTTTTGAAAAAAAAAATGAAAAAAGAAAAAGAAAAAGGAAATACATCTGTACCTGCGCTTCAAGCTTGTTGGGCACAGTTTCAAATGCGATAAGATCGGGACCAGTATCTGCAAGAACCTTGACCCTCCTTCTATGGAAGTTCTTCAAGAACTCAAGATCCATAGCATCTCCATAATCACCACTGCATATTAGAATGTATATACTATACATAAATTAGACAGAGTAAGCAAAATCTAAAACACTGGTAGTTTACGGGCTTAAAAGACAGGTGCAGTTTACGGACTTAAAAGACTTATAAGAACTTTTCACAAGGAGAGAAGGAAGAAGAAAAAAAAAAAGAATTGTATTTCGGGTAGGAAAGAGGGATATTGTACAAATTCACCTATATTCTGAACCATCGGCTAGGTAAGCCCCGTAACTCCCCACAGATGCAGCAACTAATATCATCCGTTGATTGAGAATTCTATCATTTTCGGGAGATTGATCAGTAAGAGCCTCAAGGCATCGGCTGACGTAAATTTCTCGTGCCTCAAGTGCGATTTCAACACTCTTTCTCAGCAAGTTCTCACTTTCCTCCAGAGAATATCCTTTGTTCTTGAACCCCTGTATGGTCGCCTGTGTAATTATGTAAATTTCAGTTTCACCCATATAATATATACACTGGCATCTCGAGCAAGAGGCCCTTATGTGTAAAATGATGGAATATAGAGTACCTGATAGGAAGCTGTGATTATTATGTCTGCACCTGCTTCAAGGTAATCAAGGTGTACCTGAAATTGCTCGATGCAATAAAATCCGTAAGAAAAAAAAAGCTAGCTGAAATGCTATAATATGAGTCATCACATGCTTCTCAAGAACATTTATACACAAATACAAAATAAAGTAATGAATACATTTTTCGCCGATACATTTTGATCGATAACTGGTCAAACCAAAAACCTGCATATTATATTATCTCAAAGCCTTGGTGTTTAATTCATTCGATGCTGGTAAATGACTGGGAATGCTATAGATGCCATGACTGTTCGGAAAACTATCATCTCAAATATTTCAAACTTTGCCTTTGCAGAGTAACTGTAAATATATAAACCTCTCACAAAACACTGAAACAAATACCAAGTATAAGATATACTAAGCTTGTCGACTAACTGTCTCATATTAAGCTCATAGATAAGCACCTTAGCCCTCGAGCGAAATGCGAACCGATAAAGATGGCTCATATTAAGCTCATTGATTGTTCTGTTCCAACATTAAATACCCACATAAACTCACAGCCAAAATCTGAACTACAAAAATTCACAACTTCACAGAAACAAAATTCACAGAGGCTGACCAACCAAAAGAACATATTTTTCTCCGACCCAAGTTTATCAATAATGTAGGATTACACGAAAAATTACCAGTTTAGCTGAACTAATTAGTAATTACATTACATCACATAGCAAGCTCGAAAAAAGATTCAAGCTTTAGATAACGCGAAAACCCATAAAACTATTAAATGTATTCACGATCCCAAGTCGATAATTTCAAAGCGAGTGTTGCAAATGTATCAGACTATCAAATAGAAAAGGGGGTAAATGGAAATGCACAAAAAAAATGAAGAAAAAAAGAAGAAAGGCTTACGGCGCGAATGAGGTGAGGGGAGGAGAGGAGACATTTGGCGCTCCAAAGAGGGTCGTGAAGATCGGCCCCGTGGCGTTCGAGCTCCGTCGCGAGTCCGCCGTCGATCACGGCGACGCCGCCGCATTGGCGGAGGAAATCTGACATGGTCGTCACGACGCGACCCATTCTCCTGGACAACAATGCAAAACCTCTGTTATTTTTTTCAAGGTTTGGTGAGTTTACGGTGGAGAAGATAATGAAGTGAGATGGTATATGTATACTTTACCATCCTCTCAAGTTATTTATAGAACAATCTTTCTCAATAGTTTACCCACTTTTCTTTTTCTTCTCTACATTTTTTCACAAAAACGCTAATTGGTGAATTTTTTTCAAATTAGAATATACTAATACAGTATTATGGCCTAAAACCAGGCCGGGTCACCGGGTTGGGTTTCGACGAATCCTGAACTGGCACGGACCTAGGGTTGTGCCGGGTCCATGACCCGGCGGGCCGGGCCGGGTTTGGACCCGACCATATAAAAAAGATTAAAAACAGGAAAAATTCAAAAGCAATGTATTTTTCCGTGCTGGCCAGGCCCGGCCCGCCGGGTCAAGGTCGAAAAAAACATGACCCTTGACCGGCCCGTTTGAAATCCGTGACGGACTCGGACCCGTGGTCAACGGGTTTGACCGGATCGGGTGACCCGTGGCCATGTCTACTAATACTTATGATATTAGATATCGTACTAGGTAGAGCAAACTCGTTAAACTGGTTGGTCGAACATAACCACATAAAGGTCGAGCGGAGGTTGAATGCCAATGTAGAATGAGGAGCCTTCAGAACGAAAAAGGCCTGAGGGATTCGAGGGATCAATGATAGGTCGAGCTAGGGTTCTCAGAAGGCCTGTTGGAAACTCGACCTTAAAGTATGGTTGGTTTTGTGATCGACCAGGAAGATAACACTTAGGCTCGAAATATGTAGCATTCTACCTCAGCAGGTTTCAGGCTGGTCACAATGTTAAACGGTTTAATGAGAAAGACTAATAGATAAGAAAGAATATTGATAGGATAAGGTTCACATGTGGATAAGACCACGTGGCCTACCAGAATTGGGCAAATCGGGCAGCCGGGCAGTCTTGGCAACAATGTATCATCTCCTTGTGTAAGGGAGTGATATATGTTCATTATCATATTACATTCTCTATCTTCTCTACATGCATACAACACTTTCTACAAGTGTAATGTAAGTCCAACGCTCCGATCGGCTAAGAATCGGCTCGCCTTTGTTGTCATCGCCAATTCTTAGCCGGTCGGGACGTTGGACTTGCATTAAAGTGCTTCAACATCAGAATCTCCTCCGATGTAAGATTTTTGCAGGTCTAAAGGACGTTCAACCGGCGAGGAACTCAGACGAGGCCTAGTACCAGCCGGTCGGAGGTCTTTTGTGTACCAAATATATATCACAAATTTCTTTACTAACAACCTAATTGGTAAGCGGATAAACATTCACATCTATTAAAATATGTTGAGCCTATAAATGACGGACCTCGATATATTAATTCAAAACTTGTTAAGTGTAAATGGCAGGCCGCACGCCTCGTATATGGACACCACAAAAAGTTATGCTTCAAAAACATGGTTTGTCTATACATTTTTGTTTTAAAATTAAGCTTGCTATTAGTCATAAATATATATTTTTTCGAACTTGGTAACTTACATTTAATTATGCTCTTTTTGTTTCCTCTTCATACACATTTTCTTTTTAGTTTGGTCAAGTAGCAATCTCACCATCTTAAAAGTTCATCTCATATTTCTCTTATAAATCACATTTAAACATCACTTTATTCCCCACCTATTCCTCTTTCTCTTCTCGAATTTTAGAAGAAATTCCATAAATCTCAAGATTTTTTTTTTTTTTTTTTTTAATAGAATTACTCTTGTTTTCCATCAATTAATCACCAATTATTTTTTTTTATAAATATATATATATATATATTTTTATACATGATAACTCAATTTTAAATGTATTTTTATCTAATTGCTTAATCACATAAAGTTCAAATGCTGAAAGCATTAAGCATAGATTAATTAATTATGTTCGAAATTTCAAAAGATGGAGGTTTGCTTTTCATTGTCCAAGTTCATTGAATTTGCAATTTAATGGATATCTAATACTCCTTTCTATTTTTATTTAAATGTCATTCTAGTTTTATGAACTATTAACTAAATAAATGTCGATTATAGGGTTGGGATTTTCGAACCGGGAACCGGAAAACCGGTCCGGACCGAACCGAAATAAGCCGGTTCGTTCCGGTTATTCATGTGAATGGTAGGTTTTTTCCGATTCGGTTTTTTATCTTCCGTTTTCGGTTCCGGTTTTCGGTTTTTACTTCACAATAACTAAAAAAACCGAGGAACCGGTTGTTTATATATTATTATTATTAAACCTATACTTAGTTGTCTACTATGGTAATAAAACTAACCTTAGTTAGTTTATTTTGTGCAAATAATTAGTGAAATTAACCTTAGTTCATTCATTTTGCAATTTTTTTTTTCCTCTCTCAAAATCGAAGCCCTTTTTCTTTCTTCCCGTCGAGCCCCAAATCACAAATCGCCAAAATCATATAATCGAAGAACAGAGTTGAGATTGCATCAATTTCGATTCAATTTCGATGTCCAAGCCCTAAATTAATCCTAAAATCCATCATAAATCCCTTTTCCTTTGAAACCCTAAATCGAATTGAGTTTTGATTTTGAGCTTCAAAATTGAAGTTCTGAACCGTAAAACTCCCTCTTCTTTCATTTCTTTGATTCTCAATTGCTCATGGCTTCAGAATCTGAAAAAAGTAGCCACAGTCAAAGCTCAAACCCATCTAAAGATGTTGGTAACTCAAAAGGGAAGAAGCGGAACCCTAATTCGAAGAACCCACAGCCACAGAAGAAAAGAAGATTACGGGAGGCTTCAGAAGGAAAGAAGAAGAGGTCATGGGTGTGGAGCCACTTTAAAATTGTCCATAAGCCACTTATGGTTGCAAATGAAGAGGGTGTGAAGGTGGAAGTTGGAAAAACTACCCGGGCTGAATGTAAGTATTGTGAATCTGATCTAGCTTGCAACTCAACTAGGAATGGGACTAGTACTCTCCAAAAACACCTTGAATTGCATTGTGATAGTTATCCAGGTAGTGCTAGAAACGTAAGAGAGGGTCAGAAACATTTTGCAGTGGATTTAGAGGGTAAAGATGTTGTTGTTACACATTGGACACAAGAAAATTGCACTAATGCTGCTGTTGAAATGATTGTGATTGATGAAATGCCATTTTCTGCAATTGAAAAGAGTGGTTTTAGGAGATTTTGTGCTGTAGCTGTTCCTAAGTGGCAAATTCCTTGTAGGAAAGTTGTGGTTAAGTCTTTCTTAAGTATGTACAATGCTAAGAAAGAAACTTTAAAAACTGAACTTAAGAATCATTGTGTTAGTTTGACAACTGACACATGGACTTCAATTCAAAACATCAATTATATGGTGCTAACAGCCCATTTAATTGATGCTAATTGGACTATGCATAAGAGGATTCTTAATTTCTGTGTCATTCCAAATCATCAAGGGATAACAATAGGAAAGCTTCTTGAAAATTGTTTGCAAGAGTGGTCAATTAGGAAAGTTTTGACCATTTCAGTTGATAATGCATCTGCCAACAAGGTTGCACTGGATTATATGAAAAGAAAGCTTAACAATGGTGATAAACAGCTTGTTGTAGGGGGAAAATATCTCCATGTAAGATGTTTGGCTCATGTGGTGAATCTGATTGTTAAATCTGGATTAAATTGTATGGATAATTCAGTGGCTTCTATTAGGAATGCAGTAAAGTATGTTAGAAGTTCACCTGCTAGACTTCAAGAATTTAAAGAATGTGTAAAAAAAGAAGAGTTGGATAGCAAAAAGGTTTGTGTGTTAGATGTGCCAACAAGGTGGAATTCTACCTTCATAATGCTGGAAACAGCATATGAGTTGAAGTTGGCATTTGATAGGCTAGCAGAGGAGGACAGTAAATATAAGGGTTACTTTGATGAAGATGAAGATGATGAAAATGATGAGGATGATGTGACTGATTTGATATTTGGTACTGAGGGGGCAGAGGGTGAGAAAAGAAAAAGAAAAAACAGAGGGAAAAAGAGGGCTGGGCCACCAAATGAAGAAGACTGGTATAGGGCTGAGGCTTTTATTAAGTTCTTGAAAGTATTCTTTGATGTCACTCTTAATGTTAGTTGCACTAACACACCAACTGCACATAAGGCATTTAGTGAGATTGTGACAATCAAGTGTGAAATTGATGATCTATTTGCTGCACCAGTGACAAATCAAAGTACTGATTATGAGAAGACTTTGTTTACTATGTATGTGGAAATGAGGAGGAAGTATAGGAAGTACTTTGATACTATAGATGATGTGAACAAACTTCTTCTTGTAGCTTTGGTGTTGGACCCTAGATATAAACTGAGATACTTCTC
>CACSLK010027752.1:10423882-10434651 GCA_902706635.1 Striga hermonthica | reverse complement strand
AAAAAAAAAAAAAAAAAAAAAAAAAATGTGGATACCACTAAAAAGAGTTATCTCCTCACCTGGTGGAGTGAGTAAGAAAACCACTTATTAAAGTTTAATTATTATATAACAAAGACATCTAAGTATACATTTTTGCTACGAAACCAACCTTCTATATACAACAAAAACATCTAAGTAAACCAACAACTACACATGAAAATTCCACTGCTGTTGAAGAATATCACCTTTTTTATCACAACCAAACTTGGAAAGTTCTTACATTTTTCGAGTATGCAGTAGTAATCTTTCATCAACATACATTAATCACTGAATTATGAAACTATGCACTAGGAGGCATAGACTAACTACAAAGTCTCCCACCCACAAATTTACACCCTTATTAGAAGAATATTTGTACAGAAACTGAAAAAAGCTCAGAGTTTCATCTGTAAGTTCAAAAGACAGTTGATCCAGTGCTCTCTGTAAATTAAAAAACGAAAAAAAACACTCGTAAGTTTATGACAGTATTTTCATTTTTCTAGATAAAGAAGTCGAACAGGAAAATGATTATTACTTATTAGCATGGATCACCACGGAACAATTTAGTACCATCAAAAAAACTTACTGGTCAGGAGAGACAGTAAGGCCGCTAATGGAACCGTCAAAGATCGAACTTGGTCCTGCAATGCACTCATCATTCATACTATGAATTTGTGTAAGAGAAAACCGTCAAAGAGCGAACTTTTATTTCATTTGCTTAATATCGAGTAAAAGAAGAAAAAAAGGGTCCATTAAGTGCACCACATTCAGCTCAAGATCATAAAGAACTGTTTCTTCCAATCTGAAAATGCATGTTAAATAGTTCTTGAAATAGTTACACTAAAATATCCAGAGAATATTCAAAACCAAAAACTAATTCAGCTACATATGAGGACAGCACCAAACAACCTCACCTAGATATTTCCTGTATAGAAATAAGGAAGTTTTAGGCCACCCTTGATAGATTCATCTTCCCACTCAATCTGGACTGGAAGATTACGGGTTACAGGATTAGTAATTTTCCAAGAAATATAATAGGCATTACCATAGGGAAAAATGGCTAGATAGATAACTTAAGCTGGGGCATTTTCAGATCAATGAAGATGTAATCTTCATGTGTATCAATAAGTGGGTTTTTGAAGTTCTCAACAAAAAATATTATCATACTCCGAAAGTATTCTCCATAAATATAAAAAATAGATAATCTATACCATGAACAGATAAAAACAGCACAAGCATTCATATCTATGAGCTAACCACAATATCACTTCACGATAAACACAAAACTGAGCTCTTACTGCAAATACACTGAATCACAAGTATTTACATTACATCGTTAACTCGTACTCAACCACACCAGTTTAGAAACATTCTACTCGTCTTAAGATAACTTACAACTTGAAATTGAGCACTAATAATCACTGAGCTCCCAACACGAACATTGGTAAATATGAGCTGACCACAATATCACTGCACGATAAACACCAAATTGAACCCTTACTGTAAATACAAAGAATCACATGTATTTACATTACACCATTAACTCGTACTCAACCACATCAGTTTAGAAACATTCTACTCATCTTAAGATAACTTACAACTAGAAATTGAGCACTAATAATCACTAAGCTCTCAACACGAACACTGATAAATATGAGCTGACCACAATATCACTGCACGATAAACACCAAATTGAACCCTTACTGTAAATACAAAGAATCACATGTATTTACATTACACCGAAAATTCGTACTCAACCACACCAGTTTAGAAACATTCTACTCATCTTAAGATAACTTACAACTAGAAATTGAGCACTGATAATAACTAAGCTCCCAACACGAACACTGGTAAACATGAGCTGACCACAATATCACTGCACGACAAACACCGAATTGAGCCCTTACTGTAAATGCAAACAATCACATGTATTTACATTACATCGAAAATTCGTACTCAACCCATGACAGTTTAGGCATTCTATTCATATAGAGATAACTTACAGCTAGAAATCGAGCATGAAAAATCACTAAGCCCCCCAGGAAGAGTATATACTAGCGAGTACCAAAAATGACAGTGAAAAAAGTGGCAAAAAAATAAAACTAAAATAACAAATCAGTATATAGGTTTAACCTGGGCCGCTGGTTCGTGAAGCAGCTTCCAGAGCTGAAGGGGAGCTCAGGTAGCTCAGCCGAGCCGGGGGAGAGGAGGTCCGATGAGAACGAATTCATCGGTCAGCCTGACATGAAAGCTGCGCTCGTCGGCGTCGCTGTAAACGGCGACGGCTCGAATTCTCAATCTCCGGGCGGTGCGGATAAATCTGCACGAGATTTCGCCTCTGTTCGCGATCAATATCTTCCCGATTCAAGCGCTTAGTTAGCTGATTGGGTCGGGTCAGTGGCCGAGAACGCCTGGACCGAAGCGCGTGAGGCCAGTTCGCCGGCGGATTAGAGAAGCTAAGTACGGCGTCGTTTTGAAACACGAGCGCTGTAAAAACTAAAAAGTGACTGAGTTAGTTACGCTGTAGTAGTTGATAACGGATATTACTTATTACTCAACCGTTATTAGTAAATGCTACATTTCCTTTGAGGAACCATTTCGTCGAAATTTTTAACCGTTAGAACATCACGCAATCGTTATGAATAGTTGATCTATTGGTTACAAACTCTGACGGAATTGTTTCGTAACGGGATCATAGAATCTCCCGTTGTTTATTACTTGTTAGTTGATAATAAGTAATTTGTAATAAATTAGTCATGTGGTTTATATTGTTGATATTTTCTACATAAGATGGTTTACATGTTATCTTGAGAAGTTGTGTATTTACAACTTTTGACACAAAATAATTGCATTCGTACTACATTTTATCTCTATAAACGAATTCAAAGAAACAAATTTTGAATTAATTATTTATTCTAAAAAAATTATTTATTAAATTATTCAAACACAAATGAATTCGAACTTTTAACCGACAAATTGATTCAATTATACTCCTTTTTCAAACGGGTCGGCTGCATAATGACGAACGGGCTTCTGAGAAAATGATGAGAAGGAAAAAATCCATATGAAGCCCAATGGAGTTCCATCCCAAAACCAATTGGTGGAAGGAGGAGTAACCCATTAAACTTATAAGGTGAATCTATTTTCCATGTATGAACGATGTGAGACAACTCACAAATGATATTCTAACAAATATTATAAATTTTAATTCCCCCTCAAATTTTAATTTTTATTTACTATTAATATTACAAATTTTAATTCTCTCCCCCCCTAAATTTGTTTTTGCATCCCTTCTTTTTTTTTTTTAAACGTCACCATCATAACAATTTGTCCACAATTGTCAATTAACAATTCAACATTTTTTTTTATTTTACTATTGATTTTGTATATTAATTATTATCCTTCTATAATTTTAATTGGCCCGTATAAAAGATTTCAACTCTCTTTTATTGCCAAAGCTAATATTTTTTGACCGAAAACAAAAAAATCGAACGGAACCGAACCGATAAGAAAATAAATAGAACTGAACCGACTTATGTGTAACGGTAACCAAAAATTGGCTACCGAAATGTTATCAGTTCGGTATCAGCTCTGAACCCATTATGTCGTGTCTTTTACCCCCTCTTAACTAATTTCTGGTTTCGCCCTGGTCTTAGGCTCTTTTTAAAAAGATAATTTATTTAATACAACAAATATTGAAGTTAATTATAACTAAACTATAATACAAGGCATATAACCTTCACCAAACAATTGCACCTGTCTTTTTTTCTGAAATAAAAAACCATTACAAAATTTTAATGGGTTGTGTTGTTTTAATTGTTAATTATTATTATTTTGCTTAATCACATGTTAATAGTTTAAAAATCAAACAACCCAAACAATATGATGATGATAATAATAATAATAATAGCCACCACTTAGCAGGCTTATTTGGAATTTGGAAAGGTGTCCATTTCTTACCAAACTTCATCGATTTTAGTAATGTTTAATTTTGGACCAAGCAAACTTGTATTGCAACTCTGCCGTAATCAGCAAACATATTTTCTAATATATTATTCAAAAATCAAAATAAAATAATTAAAAGACAGTTAATAATATATTTATATATATATAAGCCTCGTTTATTTTGAAGGACATATTAGACAAAATAATCCAGACAACTTTACACGTTAGCTTTTAGTGCATTGTTTATTTGTTTACATTGTGTGATTAATTTTTGTGAAAAAAATCCCTCATTTACTTCCATGGACTATGTGATAGGATACAAACAAAAGACTCATATACCCTCCTTTACCCGTATGAATCTCGCCCAGTTGTGTTATCATTCAATTGACCAACACAACAAAAATTATATTTTGATTTTTTTTTTTTAAAAAAAAAGAATGGAAACTGACGAACAAACAACAAAAGGGCTGATGCAAAAAGCCTCAATTTTGAATTTAAGACATACAAAAATGGGTATCATGTATCAACTTCAGACAGAGTACCCTTTTTACCTTCACCCACAACGAAAACCGAATCAATCGGCGCAAGATTTACTTTTGTCTAAGACTAGGGTTTCTGCAAAAATAAACTCTGAAAATAAAAAATCAATTACCAATACACGAATCCAATATAATCGACAACACCGGATATGGTTTCTTAATTGGGAAATGAAAATCACAAATTAATTGTTGGAGCTCAATCTCGTGTCTGTGCTTCTCCCCCGATACACAAGCTTCTGTGTGCAAGAAATTCTGCAAATGGCCCGTTTTCAAAATTTTATATGGGACAAACATGTAAATATATTAACAAAGGGGGTTATTTTAGTCTTTCATGTCATAATTTAAGGGTAAAGTGGTCATACCAAAGATGGGATAAAAATATCCGAGGGGGAGGACGGGATACATTTAATCGGCCAGTTACTGATATTAGGGTGGGACCCACAGCCACATGTATGCCACATTGATCACACCAATCCCATCCCATTCCTTTAAAGTAAACATAGATTAAGTTAGTTATCTTGTCCTATCCCGCGAAATAAACGACACCATAATATATATTAATTATTTTTAAAATATATATTAGGTGCATCACTTAACATTAACTACCTCATATGACAAAAAGGCAATTTTGGGCTATTTGTTAGTAGGGTTCCAATATTTTTAAATATAACACAAATTGGTATAGCCAACAGTCACACAATTTTTCAATGAATATTTACGTTTTTAAACTAATATACCACATTATAAATAAAATCATTCACTTCATACAATAAGTATGTACTTTGTTGCAAATATATAATCGAGTAGAGAAGCAAGGATGAAGGAGGTCATACATCTTACGGAAAGTTATGCTCGAGCGGCTGCTTCTCTCACGAAGATTGGAGCTGCAACTTATGTTACTCGATTGATTCGTTGGACACCTCCGGACACGGGTTGGGTTAAAGTTAATACGGATGGAGCTTTTAATCACTCCACGGGCTTGAGTAGTGCGGGAGGTTTGATTCGAGATGAGAGGAGTCGTTGGATCGAGGGATTTATTATGAACATTGGGGCCTGCACGATAACGGGAGCTGAGCTTTGGGGGCTTCTTCAGGGTCTGATACTGGCGTGGGAGCGGGGACATCGGCGAGTTATTGTGGAGATTGATAGTCAATGCGCAACGAACATGGTTGTCAACACGGAGAGTTCTGAAGGACATCATGGGGCTTTGGTTCGGGCGGTTCAAGAAATACTTCATAGGGATTGGTCTGTTCGAGTTCAGCATGTTCATAGGGAGGCAAATTTCGTGGCGGATTTTCTAGCAAGTTTGGCGGCTACTTATCCACTCGGACTACACTGGCTCTCATCCCCTCCGTTGGGAGTGGTAGAATGGCTCATGCATGATAATATCGGGGTGTCGTATCCCCGGCAAGTTCTAGCCTAGGCTTATTGGCCTCCTTTATTGTACCAAAAAAATATATAATCGACATGCCTGTTGGTTAGATTGTACCAGCCAAAATTTTATTATAAACCGGAATATGATAAGAATTTGAAAATATTTTTAGAGAACAAATCACATATGTTATTTTAATGGTTCAAACTAATTATATGACATTTTTAATATGGCTTGATATTATATGCAAACTTTTTTTTATCCAATAAAATTATATTTTTCCTACAAAAAATCTTAAGTGGTTATGACATATTAAAAATATTTTGATAAATATTTCAATTTTCTCTTTTGAGCTCCAAAAGTGAACCTGCAAGGATAACATATCTAATTGTCAAAGGAATATTAGGTAACTAATAATTATTATTTTTTTGTGGTTGAAACAAAATTATAAGCTAACACTCATTTCATGTGATAAATTATATATATATATATATATTTTTTTTCTCAAAAAAAAAAGATAAGGTGAACTTACAGATTCATGTGGGCCTAAAAAATTTCCGTCGACAGCCCTATTGGTGACGGCTAGCGGATGGACGGCCATCAAAAGCACCGTCCAATACAACCCTGGGCCCACTGGGCCCACCCACTTTTCAAAAGCCTGGAATGACAGCGTGACACCAAAGCATACGCCATTTTTTTTTTTTCCTTTTTTCAGTTATATCCACGTGTACGCTTTTTTTTTTTTTTTNNNTTTTTTTTTTTTTTTTTTGGGTAAAAGTTGACAATAGAATTTCCAAATTTCTTGAGAAATTAACCAAATAAATAAATAATTATCTCTTTTATTTGAAGTGTTTGGGTGCGATTTGTTAAATTTGATTGAAGAATTTTATGTTGGGCATTGGTGAAATAGAATTAATACTTAATAGCAATGTTAACAATTTTTTTTTTCTTTTATGTAAAATAATATAATATAAAAAAGTAGTAGTTAATTGTGATGAGATATATAGGAAAACTAATAAAATAATAATTGATAATTATAGACACGTGAGTTATCGAATAGTAAATTTTACAAACTAACGCGTAGTAATGAAAAAGTATTAGCCGAAACAGAATGAATAATATTTTTTAAGTGGTGGATAAATCAATAAATTTCAATATATAGACATTTTAAACAGTTAAACACACACTATTGAACCACATGGGATTGTGCTTTTATTAATACGAATATTGATTTGTTTATTATAAAATTATGCCGTAAATATAGTAATTCATATGTAAATTTGTAAGTTAAACAATTTATATTTACATTGTTTACGTTTTACTTATTGTCAATATTTTAAAATGTGATATACTCATTATCTAACTTATAACTTCAAATACTATATACATACATATAATAAGAATGTATAATATTTATTTGTATGTGTACGCTTTTTAGTTAGCAAACAATAGCAAAAAAAAAAAAATAAAATAAAATAAAAAATAAATGTTTAATTGCTTAATGCAAAAATAAAAAACCAAAAACACAATTGTCGACAGCGGGACAGAGAATTGTGGTGCAGAGTGGTGTCGGTTCTCAGTCTCCATCCTCCATCTTCGGCCACCGTGTGTTCTCGTCTCCATCCTGCCGCCGGGACTGTTTTCGGGCAGTGTTTTGGGGTCGGGCTAGCCCTCTACGATTGAATTCCGGCCCTTTTGGGGTCTCTGTTTGGTGATGGGCTGGGCCCGTCGGTGTTGTGGTTCGATTCACCTGTTTGTTGTTCCTCCCGTCCATTTTGTTCGCTGCCGGAACTCGGATCTAGGCTGAGATTTGACTCCTCGCCAGATCCGACTAGCCGCTCGAGGAGTTGGAGTTTTTGGCTCTGGGGCTTGGATTTGCTGTTCTGGGTTGTTCTGACTTTGGATTGGATTTATTTTTGTGGATCGAGTGCCGGATGGTGTGGTAGCTGCGGTGTGCTTGCCTGTAGTAGGGGAGGGCTTACTCTACTAGGTGTGTGTTTTTTAGTTTGTAGATTGGTGCCTCGTTTGTTTGTTTGTAGTTAGTGTGTGTTGTTTTGTGGGTGTTTGTTCTTCTCTTTTCTTCACCCGTTGGAGCCTACGGGTTCGATTCTCCACAAGGAGTCAACGGGTTTGATTCTCCACAAGTTGGAGCTCTTGTGTTTGTTTTTCCGTTAGTTTGGTGTCTCGATGGTGTCTCGGCTTTAGGATGCCTGTATGCTATATTAGCTGATATTAGCAGTCGGGGTTGTCCTCCTCTAGATTCAGCTTAGTAGCTGGTTTTCAGTTATCTTGATTGATCTAGTTTGTAATTTGTGTTTTTGTTTTAATATTAATCTATCGTTTCGTTAAAAAAAAAAAAAAAGACAGCGGGACAGAGAAATTGTCGACAAAAAACAATTCCGAAAAGTTGCCTTAAGTTTGTCATTTTGTTTTTAATTTTTCTCACTTTTAATGTGTCTAATAACGACTCTTGCTGAGTCAGCAAAATCACAATTCATAGCTATACTTGTGTTTGGTTGATTAAAAGGCTAGGCTCATTATCACACGAGTTAGATCATGATTATTAATAACACGAACGGTAAAAAAAAAAGAAGAAAAAAATTACATATAAATTTCAAAGAGCCCAAGTCATGAAGAATTGACTAAATGAGACCAATTTATCAAATATTCAAAAATTATACTTGAGCTTTAATTAGTCGGACCACACAAATATAATTTAAAAATTTCAATTCTCGAGCTCGACTCTCACAAATCTAGTCGAGCTAACGAATGACTTGTTCTGTTAAGTAATTTATTTCTTCGCCTTACATGATCACACACAACAACATTTATATAATTATATGCAATTTTTTTTAGTCATATTAATTTTCTGTCTTTTTTGGTTAATAATAATTATTTTTTTGTATGTCATAAATATAGTGATTGATGAGTTTGTTCCTCTATTCGGGGTGACACATGTTAATATGTTCACTGCTTATGTGAAATGCAAATATTGATGATATTAAAATATTTATAAAAAATTACCATAAACAGTAAACATATTAACATGTGCTTACGAGCAGCGGCGGATACAGAATTTTTTTCCAGCCAGGGCAATATGAGAAAATAAATACTTAATTTTTTTAAAAAAATTCACTTCAATTTAAAAAAAAAAATACAATCTTTTAGTTTCAATAGCAACTGCATTTATAATGTCTTTTTGTATACTAGGTGACTTCAACTGAAGATTTTTGGGTACATTTTCAAAGGCGACATCCTTAACACTATCATTATGTTGAGCAAGAAACTCCAAAAGTTCAAGAAAGTTTCTTTTATTTTTTAAAAATTCAGATTCATCAAGACCACGAAAAGCGACCTTGTCGTAACAAGAAACGAACACAATCAATTGAACTATTCCACCACAAGCGTGTATAAGGTAGAGCTCTGTGCTCTTCCAGAACACTAATTCACTAACTCAAGACACTACAGCTCGAGCCTCACCGCATAAATCTAAAATCGCATAAATTAGCATCACAAAGCCGAAAGGCAAATTATAACCCTGCAATATACATCTGGCTCCCCACAAAATTCAATCACGTGACAACAACATCAGGTTATCATTCTTGGATCATGTGGTCCTCACGTGATTACACAAAATGTGCAGACAGGGGCACCAAGGGCTCAAAATTTTTGCCAAGAGGGGACATAACACATACATGACTATTAGGAAAAAGAAAAAATGAAAAATAATACTAGGTAAAAATTTCTGAATTTATTACAAACAAGTAAAATGAAACAAAATCAATATTAATAGTTCTAAAAATTAAAAAATTACAGTTACCTTCTACGAGCCTAAGCCCAGATGACCTGTAGATTTGGGATTCTGTTTCACACTTCCCTGAATCTCCATAAAACACAGACCACCTTCATCAGCTTTATCTCCACAATTCAATTCAACTATGCTAAAAAGGAAAACACCCCGAAAACAAATAAACACACACACACACACACACACACACAAACAAACCTTTTGTTTTCCTTTGTGTAGTGTTGGGCAAAAAATGGACAGAAACCCCTATGCCTTTTTCTGTTGCATTCTTGGGGACTCCCTCCGTCCCTCGAGCAAGAAGGTTTTCAGGAATTGAATCAATAGTACAATAAAAATGAAAGATTGGGCGACGGGCGACGATATTGGGGAATGGTGATCTTGTGAAGGTTAAACCTTTTATTTCCCTAATGTCAGCGGCTCTGTCCGTAATAGGCAGATATCATGTTTTTTTTACTTATTAAGACCAAAACGAATCGTTTTGTGGGATGCTAAAAAAATTAGAGAAATCTTACCTGCGTCTTCATCCTTACCCAGTTGCCCTCTGTGCTGAGATTTGAACTTAGGCAAAAGCTTCATTTTAACATATCCACTCAATAATTCTATTAAAAATGGTATTTACCAGCAAAAATTGAGCCTGGGCAATTGCCCAGGCTCGCCTTAATGTCCATCCGCCCCTGCTTACGAGAGCGTTATTATCGAGCGATTGATATGTATGTTATGCAATTTATACCTCGAGAATTAATTCATGAGAGAGAAACAAAGAGAGAGAGAGAAAAAAATATGAGGAAAAATCAAATTGGGCTTTCAATAGGAGGAGAGATGACTGAAAAAGCAGCTCACCACTGATGATAAAATTTTCTCAACCCAATAATAACTGGCTTTCCTTTCTTCATCTTCTTCCTTCTCCTGTAAGTTTTTCCATTTTCCTTTGTTTTTTATGCTTTTTTTTCCATGAAATGTTCAGGCAAATTCCAGTTTTGCCGATGTTTTTGAACTGTAATTTTGTTAATTTGTGCACTCGGACTTCTTGGTTGACTTATTTGTGGATCATCAATTTATTCTGATGATCCGAATTTCAGACTTCTGT
>CACSLK010027752.1:10366064-10383971 GCA_902706635.1 Striga hermonthica | reverse complement strand
TTTTTTTTTTTTTTTTATTTCAACTCCAAATCTCACACATTATTGCTATATTTTTCATCTGAAAAATCACTATTATTCATTTTGGGCTTGAAGTCGTGTAACATGTAATTGCATGCCCCAACAGCATCCTCCACGGTTAAGAAGATCCAATCTTGGCCCATTCTTTCTAGAAACTTCGATTTATCCAACTTTTTCATCACCTCAGCTCCTGGATTAGCCAATGCCAACTGAAATTTGGAAAAAAAAAAATAATAATAAATAAAATAAAATAAACACAACTTAGTTTATTGTAAGTACCATAATTTATAAAGGGTCGATTCGTAAAATGTAGTCGAACCAAGTTTTACCTTGAGCCCCCTCCGATCGATGATCTTCATGACCTCGTCGAGCATGCTAATTCCACTCGTGTCGATGTTTCCAACAGCTGAATAAACAAATTAGAGAATGAGATATAGTTAATTTTTCGAAATCATTATAATGTATAGTTTGGATTTACAATTTATAGAATTTGGGGTTGGATTTTTGTAATTATTTTACATGGGTTAATAAATTGTAAGTACTAACCACTCATGTCTAGTATAATATATTGCAATTCAATTTCTCCACATGACTTGATTCTGTCTTCTTCATCATCAATCCACCTTGAAATTCTGCAATTTAAACAAAATAATAAAAAAATAAAAATGATGCATATAATTCATTCACCTATGAGCTTCTATAATTATTACTCCCTCCTATTTTTATTATTTGTCACTTTGGCTTAATGGATCATTGATTAATAAATGTCGTTTTGACTATTTTGTTTATATTTTTTCATTTTTAACCCTCCATCAATGCACAATGTCTCTTCATATTCCATCTCCATAATTTTCCATAACATCCATTAGCGTGTTGCTTTTCAAAACGACAAATAATAAAAATAGGAGGGAGTATGTTTAAGTATTGAATTTTACCTCTCTCTCAAATAGTTGGAATTGGCAAAGTAAATTGGGGCATCAATTTCAAGAATGAGAACTCCTGGCACATTAATTGCATTTTGGTAATGATCAACACTTCTGAAAACATTGGAATCTGGAATGTTACCAAGCACCAAAGTCCTTGGCCTAGCAACAAATAGTAGCACCCTCAAGATAGATAGTCCAATCTGCAAAATTAACCAAGTCAATTGTCAATACTCAACAATCAAACAACAATTGTTCTTAGTCATGGCCTAATTTTTTGTTTTTTCCCTATTAAACAAAAATGTTTACATTGCTCTTGTATACTACATGTGTACATAGACCACAAAGCCTTAGTCCAAGTAGACTAGGCAAATCGGATCAACCATCGGTGCAGAGCCCGACTCATGTGGGTCAAGGGTTTTGAAAACATTTAACCGAAATTGCCCTAATATTTGGCGTTTTCGATTCTTGAAACCGCCTGTGGTTCGGTTGTGGGTTCCATCATGTTTTAACTTAGAACCGCCTTAAAAATTCAAATATTGATATTAGAATACATTTTCCGAGTAGAATTGTCGGCAACTGCCTCTGAATTAGTTCTGGACGAAACATCTTAAACTAACTCGTGCAGTTCATGGTTCTGATCTTAACCCCAGTCTAATCCAAAATGTTGGTCAATGGGCCTCGACTCTTGGTCAGTAGACCACACCCATCGAGATCGCGAGTCAAGCCGGTCAATGACCATGTCATATTGCAAGGTATGAATCCCTTTGATGTATTTGATTCAATATATACGGCTCATTTTCAATATTTATATATACACATCAATACATAGATACTTACCGCCATAACTAGACCGACTTCGAAGCTAGCAAAGACCATACCAATGTAGGAGCTCATGCACACGAGAAAGTCGAACTTGTCCACATGCCACAAATGGATGGCTGCATCATAGTCGATGAGGCCAAGCATGGCGGTAATTATGATCGCGGAGAGTACGACTATCGGGGTGTAGTAGAACAATGGAGTCAAGAGAACTAATGTTATCACGATTGCTATTGCCATCACAATATTCGAGACAGCCGTTTTGCATCCCGCGTTGAAGTTGACCGCAGACCGCGAAAATGGCCCTAAAATTAAAGAAGAAAAAATGCATAAAATACTAGCAATTTAAGACTTGTAAAATAATCTTTAAATATAACTAATATTTCTTTTTTGTAACTTGTTTTCATTTATGGTGTTGAATAAAGTAATTGGGCCAGGCCCATTACCCGTTGTGAGGTAGCAAGAGGAACAAGAGCCCACAATATTCATCATCCCAATAGCGATCATTTCTTTGTTGCCATCAATATGATAATTCTTGAACATTGAAAAGCTTCGGCCCACTGCTATTCCTTCCTGTCAAAATTTCATAATTAAATAATTATATTAATTTTGTTAAATAATTGTTGTTTATTTCATAATTAATTTAATTATTAACTATTAATTTAGTTAATTTCAAAATTTAAGAATTAATGGAACTTACAGCTAGTGAGATGATGCCCGTGACTATGCCTGTTTTGATTGTTGTTGTCAAATACCTTGAATTAAAATTGAGGTCCATTATTGATGCTGGATTTATTCCCTTCTTCAAATGTCCTATCTGAAATAAACAAATAAATCAGAAAAAAAAAAGAAAATAAAATAAAATGGAGATTGTAATTATTAATTAAGCTTTTTGGAGATGCTACGGTCTCGTTACGGAACCATTCCATCAGGGTCTGTAACCGTTAGATCAACTATCCATGACGGTTATATAATGATCTAACGGTTACAGACTCCGTTACGGAATCACCGTAGCATTTCCCTAAGCTTTTATTTCATTATTTTTCAAATTAGTCCTTAATTAATTGCAATTATTCATCATATGAAATAATTGAGAATCATCAATTTCAAGATTTTAACATCATTTAACTATAAAAGACAATGAAATATAAAAAGATAAAACACTTATTACTACGAAAAACAACAATATTATAGGCATAAATTATTAAATTAATTAATTAATTAATTAATTATGATGATGATGATTGGCTCACCACTTGGACTCCATGTTTTTCAGCATGGGTGAGATACACCAGAATACTCCCCAAAATCACAGATGTCAATGGAGCTATGGCTGATATCCAAAATAGCTTCGGCTTCTTTTTGCTCTGCAATATTATTTCATATATAATTAATTAACCTAAGTTAATTAATTGGTCGATCTGTCTAACTCTTAATAATTTATCTCACATAAAAAATTTTGACAAAATAATTAAATGTGACATATTTTTAAATATTTTGACTATATTTTTCTTTTTGTACAGGGACCTTCCAGTTTCCGAATTCACAGGAAAACCGACTAATTCGGAATCGAATCGGGTAGGACCAATATTTTGACTATATTTACTTACAAAGTATCTCGAAATGAGGAGGTAAAAAAGGAAGACACATCCCAGCACAGCACTTTCCCATCGCCACTGCAAATTAATTTTACAATTAATTAGCAAATCGAATCTGATAAAACAATAGGATTTTTTTGTTGAAATAAATTGAATTTGGATGAATTTATTAAAAAAGAAAGGCAGAAAAATATAACTAGTTAAAAATAAATCTTGGAAATTCTAGCAAGTATTATTGAGTCAATATGTGACAATTACAAAGATGACTAGGTTTCTATCAAGTTGTTACGACGGTTTTGCTATGAAGCCAACAGTTGGTTCCATAGTGGAACCAACCTTCTATATACAACAAGTAAACATACAATATTCTTCGATTACTTAAATAACACTAATATAACTTTGTTAATATGATATGTTTATTTGTTGTATATAGAAAGTTGACTCCACTATAAAGTCAACTGTTGGCTTCATAGGTTGTAATGATATATGATGATTCCATCTATTATATATTGTACATAAAGTGATTGTTTTGGACCACTTTTTCAAATTATGAGTTTGTCCAATTTTGCAAAATCACTGTATTTGGCTTTGGGTGGTTGTGAGTGGGTATAGTGGGTGTTTTGGGAAAATTCAAAAGTTAGTTTCAAATTTGTTTGTGGTCTATCTAATATAATTTTTTAATTTAATTAATTAATAGTAATTTATTAAAATTTGTCTAATTTGAATTATCGCTCATGAATTCAAGTGCAAATAAGTTGAGTTGAGTTGAGCTCAAACTTCTGATATTCAAATTCAAAATCGAGTCTTTATCGAGTCGAGTTGATAAACAAATTTAAATTCGAATCAAATTTAATCAATCTATTTATGACTATTTTGGAAAATTTCTCTAGTGCTTTGCTTTATAGGTCAAAGGGATGATGGTTGACCGTGGTCTCAATTGGGAAAGGTGAGACAATAAGACAACTGAATAGACATTATGGCAACTAACCTCAATTATTAATTATTTCCCACTTACCAAAGATTAATTAATTATGTAGGTATTCCCTTTAATTGACTTTTGTCTAATACACGTAACTTTGCCCTTTTTCTAAAGTTGCAATGATGTATGTAAGTGAAAATTCGACCCTACTACACATGTTGAACAAGTTGAAATTTGAATCGTCAGATCTAGGGCTGCAAACGATCCAAGCCAAGTCGAGCATTGACCTTATCGAATTAGAATGATTTTTTTTAGCTGCTCGAGCTCGAGTTTGAGCTCGACTCGAATTAAAATGCTCGTGCTCGGCTCGAGTTCGACTCAAGAATTTTTAAGTGGAAAGGTAAAATTATCATTAAAGACCTATGCTAACATACATAAAGGGCACTTTTATAATTTAACATGTATCTCGAGCCGCACGACAATGCAAAATATGGAGCCGCTCGAGCTCGAGTCGAGCTTTGACTCGAGCGCTCGCGAACGACTGACAAGCCGCTTAGTTCGTTTGCAGCTCTAGTCCGATCAGTATTCAACCCTACTGACATGAAAACTCATCATGTTTTAAATCCGTGATTAGATGCTTATATTGGCTTGTAAGTGGGTGGATATTTGATACTTAATCCATGCAAATCGCCCAATTAAGTATTAATTAATTACATAATAATTATTAATTGAGTGTTTACCGAGAGTGTGAAATTACCTTGTGAGATTGAGAAAAGACGGAGCGCATGACTGAGATAACATCGGTGGCATGGGTAAAATGGTCAAGTCCTAAAATGCCCTTGAGCTGCTGCAGGCAAACCACCGTGGCCGCACCGCCCATGAACCCTACTATGGTTGGGTGCGACAGAAAATCCACTATGAACCCTAGCCTGCAACATTTTAATTTAATTAATTAAAAAGAATCATAATATATATTATAATCCTTTATAATAATAATAATATTATTATTATTATTATGTTTTTTTTTTTTCCAAATGTGGGTTACTATGAAAAAGGGTGTGGGCTGTGCGGTAGATAACCTGAAAATGCCGAGACCGACTTCAAATAGGCCGGCAAAGAAAGTCGCCGTGAAAGCAAGGTGGAGATACAGTGTGGGCTCCTCCACCGGATTAACCACGGTCCCCAGCATCGAAGCCGTCAGCAATGATCCAACGGCTACTGTTCCAACGGCTAAATCTCTCGAGCTTCCCATAATCGCGTAAATCAGTGGCGGAACAAAGCTTGAGTCTAACCAATTTAATAACAATAATAAAAACAGACGGACCAAAAGTCAGCTTGATCGACTGTTACGTGACATGTCTGTAAAGATTCATATATATATATATATATATATATATATATGCCATGTATAAAATTGAGATTTAGTAGTAAATTTTATATACTTGATTATTCATTGAATAAATGAACCAAATAGGAAAAATTTGTCAAATTCTATTTCATACTAATTATACTAATTGAATTATATATAAGACAACCACATTATTATATATAAAAAATGAAAATAAAATAGCTAACATATTTTTCACACACAAAATGATATAAGAACTTAATATTATCTCGAATAAAATCGAACCAAACAATAAATATTCGACTATAGTTTATCGATCAACTCACATAGGCCGAGGATTGGCGGCAGGTTGGCCAGCCTGGCGTAGCTGATCCCCTGCGGGATTGCCAGGCTAGCGATGGTGATACCGGATATGAGGTCCGACTTGAAGAAGTTGAGCGTGTACCGTGGGCCCCACTCGAGTATCGGGAAGAAGTACTGCAGGCCAAGAACTGCCCGCTGACCGGCTGGCCGGCCCTTGAACTGCCGGAGGGGATCATCCGGGAAGAATGTCTCCTTCAGTGTGTTTTTCAGTGACCGGAAAAACGGCTGAGGCGGCGGGACGGCGGCCGCGCGGTGGCTCGCCGGAGGAGGAGTGATGGCATCATCGGTGGTGACCATTTTTTTTTTTTTTTTTTGGTAGAATGTGTTTGTGTTTGGCGTTTGGGCCCTGTGAAGGGCAGCTAGCTAGCTAGGCTTGCTTTGTTGAGGAGAAAGATTGAATTATTGTTCTTTCTTGTTTTTGCATAAGGAATTTTTAGTTTGGATGTAAGATTGTTTTTGAGTGGGTATTTATAGAATAGGGATTTGGGTGGGTGTTATTGCGGTGTGGGGGTCCAAACACACACCTACGTGGAGCATTCTATTCTACTTGTGACTGCAATGCACTTATCTCGAAAAATAAATAAACGAACACGAACATTATTCGAACGTAAATGAACACGAGCTTGAACAACCCAAGATCGGTTCGGTTCAGTTCGTCTACACCACTATGGGTGAGCGAACAATGCAATCATCATTTATTTTTTACCGTTTGATTAATACATATGCTCACAAACGTCAACTTGTTTAATAATTTTGTTTTAATTTTATCCCATTAATCTCATGCAACGATCGTAATTAAATATTATGGTTCCCATAATTAAATAGTCAATAGTATTTGCCATTGACATCTTTTATTTCCATTTATAGTATTTTAGGCTGTCCGGATTCTCTGTGTTAAAGGTTGAGATTGCATACATAAATTCATCATTAGATAGCTATTGGATAAGATTATCTCGTTTAAAAATAGAAATTAAGCTGAATAGTGAAAATATAGTTTCTTACAAAATAAAATAATTTTAAGATTGTAAATACTAAATATATATATAATAAACAAATTATGATTATAAGAGTTCATATAATAAAATAATAGATATTAGTTACTGCTAATTGATAGCTAAAAATGTACGAATGACTGAATATTTTTTTTTCTTTAAAAATTGTATAACATGCGACTTTTTATTTTTTCAGTTATAGTAGTGAGCTCTTAAAAAAATAATTAAATAAAACTATGATTTTATTTATTTTTTGAACATTTTTAATTTAGTTTACAAAAATTTGATGTGACAGATTACTATAAAACATGAAAAGAATAGGTAAAAAAACCGCGTCGGGCGAGATTTCATGTTTCATTCCATTATTAAATAATATCAGATGTATAATTATAATTTTATTATGATACATGTCATTCATTTTATACACATTACAAATGTAGTTTTTAAATAAAACTCCTTAGGGCGTTATTCGATAAAAGAAAATTCAATAAAAAAGTCATTTACTTTTAACTAATTACTTGTTTAAGCTAAAAAATTAATTCAAAATTAACTCGAAAACTTTATTTTCAATATTAGCAATATAATTAAATAATATTCATCAATCATATTCAATCAGAATAATTGATTTGCACATGTAAAATTCGCATACAACTCACAAAAGAGAACCTCATTTTTTGTGAACTTGACATTTTGGTTGATGTAACTAACCATGTGAGAATTTGGAAGTGTGAACATGACATTTTGAATAATCCAACACTCTTTTTTTTTTCTTAGTCAGTCACGGTATCCAAGAGTTTTGTCCCGATTAATCGGTTGGTTGATTTGGGTCGCACACCTGGCACTGGTGGATGAGTCTCCCAACAAGGATTTTCTGCATTCACAATGACTCAAACTCGAGACCTTGTTTAAGCAACATCAAGCTGCTTACCACTTGAGTCAACTCTTATTGGTATAATCCAACATTTCTAATTCCGTATTAATTATTCGAGCTTATCCAAGTTTTGGACTAATCAATCCCATGAATAAATTCCAAGCTCCACTAATCACTCTTAGAAATCTATAATTTCATCTAAGAGATTATCCAAATCATTATTACAAAACCAAAAAATTCCTCTTGCATAAATAATTAATCGACTTTTCCATTTGTTATGTATTTCTTTTTCCTTTTTTAACCTTTTGGAAAAAAAATTGGAAGAAAGGTGAGGATGGATCACGTATGACTGTATCGTCTAGTCAGCTTATTTTGTCAACGGGTCGACGTGGCAGACTCTAATTGGAAGATCGTTACCTTAACTTTTTGATTTGGATGACGTTTGACTCTTGTGTTTGTGCTATAAATTGATATACTGAATAAAGGTATTGAAATTTTTTAATATTTCAAAATAATATTTGATTATATATTTCATTATTTAATTAATGACATGATGATGACATTACAATTTTATTCAATCATTAATTAGTGTAGTAAAACATGAATTGGCAGCAAAATAATTTTCCATGTGATTATAAGTAATTAAACAAACTTATTTATTATTCAATACGTTCGATATTCAACCCCCTCACCTTTTTTTTTTTTTTTTTTTTTTTTTTTTTTTTTTTTATCCTCAAATTGTGAATATAACTTTGGAATAAAAAATAATAATTATCAAATACAAAGTTATTTATAACATTTACGTATCCATTTCACTAATTTAATAATATTACTTACTAATTGACTACTTTTTATCACATTATTATGAATTATTACTCTTTACTAGTACAACTCTCGTGTATTACACGGGTGTTTGTTAATTTTTTTTTTAAATCTAAAATTAATGAGAAAAAATAGTTAAAAATTTAAATACTTTTTATAAAAATATATATTTTTATATATTTAGTATGACACTTTTTATTTGTGCGACTTACCTGTGTTATATTATAATAACTTTTTTAACTTACAACATATAACTACATTAAACATAAATATATTAATTGAGAAATAATTTTATTTTTCTAATGAATTTTAATAAATATAATATTTTTTATTATTATAAATAAAAATATAATTTATTTATTTCAATATATACAATATGGATGTCAAATCGAAGATCATCAAAAGATGATTAATTTGATATATTATATATGTAAAACAAATAAGAAATACAAAAGTTATCAACTTTTAAAATACATTTACAATTCAATAGCTAATTGAAGGAAACAAATCAAAAGTCATGGATATATCAGTCACTTAGTGTCTCACTATGTAAAATTACAAGGAATTAAAGGGTTATATTGTTAGCGTACATGCCATGCACACGAGCCAAAATCAACAGCACCATCGTGCCTGCCATATCACCTCAGAGGAAGACCAAGAGACACCAAATTACACCTCATGCAAAGAGACAAACTCATAGCATTCTTTTTGAATTTTTCACCTAGGAATTACCTTGTACTAGCTAGATAACATAGATGCTCATTGTGTGGCCTAGATTAATTGATCTAGAATGATCCCAAAACCTAGTAGCCCAATATTTATATCTCTCAGCCGTCTCCAATGATTGTACACAGAAAACATTGTAGTTATTATTGAAAACCTCCACATTACAGCTTTGCTTTGATCTTCTTTTTGCTTTTATCTGAAAATGGCTCATACCATATTTCTATATGGTATCAGAGCAGGGTAGAGTCATTATCTAAGCCTTCCCTCTCTGCCTACAAATCATGGAAGTTGTTCACATCAACCAAAATGACACTCTCATTCATCCACAAATCCAACTCATCACCATAAAGCTTTCAGATTCAAATTACCTGATATGGAAGCAATAAATCCTTGCTGCTGTCAGAGGCTATGGCCTAGAGGGATTTCTCAATAAAACAGAAGCTCAACCAGACGAGTTCATCACTGAAGGTGCAGACAATGCAAGAAGAATCACCCAGCATTACCTTTCAGATCAGACAGAACCAACTATTGGCTTCATGGCTTTTATCTTCTCTCACAGAATCATTGTTGATCACCACTATTGGGGTTAGAAAGCTCCAAAGAAATATGGAGTGCTCTTGAGACTGCCTTTGCTAGCAGAAACACAACAAAAATCATGCAATATAAGTTGAAACTTCAGACCATGAAGAAAGGTGAGCTCCCAATGAAGGATTACCTGAACAATGTTAAGTCTTGCTGTGATTTCATTATAGTTGCTGGTCATAAATTGTCTGAGGAAGATCAAATCTCTCATATCTTAGCTGGTCTTGGTAGTGAGTACAATCCTCCTATAGTCTCACTTCTATCTAGAGTTGAACCTGCCAAGCTCAGAGAGGTTCATTCCTTGCTGTTGAGTTTTGAAAATAGACTGGAGGTTATGGATGGACAAACCTTGGGTGAGAAAAGTCAGTTCACAGTCAACTTTACCTCACAAAACAAGAGAGGAGGTTTCAATGCCAGGAGAGGTGGCCACAACTTCCAATCAGGAAGAGGAGGAAATAACTTTATTCAAGGAAATCAGTCTGGAAATCAAGGAGGAAGGTTTGGTAGAGGTTCAGGAGGCTATAGAGGCAGAGGAGGAAGGAACAACAAGAGGCCAAGGTGTCAAATCTGTGGGTATAATAATCACACAGCAGACAAATGCTACTATAGGTGTGATATGAGTTATCCTCTAAGCCAAATGCAGGAGTTCAAGGAGGTGCTGGAAACTCTTACTCAGGAAATCCCTCAATCAATGTTGCTAATGTTGGTGGAACTGAAGGAAACCAAGAGCTGATTTGGTATCCTAATTCAGGAGCTTCTAATCATGTAACTCAGGATCTCTCAAACTTAAATCTGGCCTCAGAGTATAATGGTGGAGAAAAAGTGCACCTGGGCAATGGTTCATGTATGACAATCTCTCATATAGGTAGTTCTATTGGAGTGTCCAGTAATCAAAATCACTTTCTCTTAAACAACCTGTTGCATGTGCCAAATATAACAAAGAATCTCCTTAGTGTCTCACAGTTTGCCAAAGACAATAGGGTGTTTTTTGAATTTCACCCCTCTTTTTGCCTTGTGAATAACCAGGTGTCAAAGGAAGTTTTACTTAAAGGAGCTGTTAAAGATGGTCTCTACAGATTTCACCTCAACACTCAACAACAACCTATCAACCCTCAGACTACTCATCAATCTCCTAGGAACCCTTCTTTATTTTCAGCTGTTTTAAAAAATAGGACTAGTTTATGCACTTGGCACACTAGATTTGGACATGCCCCCTTTGATGTTGTCAGGGAGGCTCTGAAACAATGTAATGTCCCCTTTCTTGATGATGAAATGCAAAGTGTTTGTCCCTCATGCATGAAAGCTAAGATGCACAAACTTCCTTTTTGTGATGCTAAACTTAAAGACTATAAGCCTATTGAATGCATTCACTCAGACTTATGGGGTCCTGCACCCATTAAGTCATTTCAGGGATACCATTATTATGTGTCTTTCATTGATTATGCTTCAAAAAACACTTGGGTTTACCTGTTAAAGAACAAATCAGACACTTACCAAGCTTTTTTACCCTTCAAAAACTTTGTTGAAACCCAATATCCTAACAAAATTAAAGTGTTTCAAAGTGATGGTGGGGGAGAGTTCATTGCTTTAACTAAATTCTTTCATGATCATGGCATAAAACACCAAATATCTTGCCCTTACACTCCAGAACAAAATGGTTTGGCTGAGAGGAAGCATAGACACCTCATTCAAATTGCTCTTGCATTATTAGCTGAATCTCATTTACCTACAAAGCATTGAGATGATGTTGTCTCCTCAGCAGCTTACATCATTAATAGAACTCCCAGCAAGTTGTTGAGTAATAAATCTCCTTTTGAACTTCTAAATGAGACTAAACCAGATTATTCCCTCATGAAAACTTTTGGCTGTCTTTGCTATCCATTTTTAAAGCCATACAATTCCAACAAGCTGCAGTTCAAAAGTTAACCTAGTACCTTCTTAGGTTACAGCTCCAAACACAAAGGATACAAAGTTCTTCTTTCCAATGGTAAACTGATTCTCACCAGGCATGTTGTATTTGATGAGTCTCAGTTCCCTTACTCCAAAAAGACAGAACATGACACACAAAAAGACACTTCTCATTCCAGTTTTACTTTCAGTCCCCATGATATCTCCATTCATATTCATCAACCTTTTGTTTTTCCCAACCTCCCCCCCTCTACTAATCCTTCACCATCACCTCACTCTTATGCCTCTCATACTACCTCTCATTCTCAAGATCCTCCTTCTCTCCTTGATCTCACTGGACAACTTTATATAGAGTTACCTATTGAGAATTCTTTGTCATCTGACACATCTAACATTGTTGTACAAGAATCTTCTCAGCCTGTTGCAGGTGGTCATCACATGGTGACTAGATTTAAAGTTGGCATAAGGAAACCAAAATCTTACATCACTTCAACTTCTACATGCCACATGGAACCCAAATCAGATGCTCAAGCTCTTGATGACCCCAAATGGAGAGCAGTTATGCAACAAGAGTATCAGGCCTTATTAAAGAATCATACTTGGGATCTTTGCTCTTTACCTGCCAACAAGACACTTATTGGCTCCAAATGGGTCTATAAACTCAAACATAATGCAGATGGCACAGTAGCTAGGCATAAAGCAAGGTTAGTAGCCAAGGGCTTTACTCAATCTTATGGCTTTGATTATAGTGAGACCTTTAGCCCTGTGGTTAAACCAACCACTATCAGGGTGGTCCTGACCATGGCCCTTAGTCTCAAAAGGTCTATAAGGAAGGTTGACATAGATAATGCCTTTCTTCATGGCACTCTTGATACAGATCTTTATATGGAACAACCTTATGGCTTAATTGCTCCTGGAAATGAAAATTTGGTTTGCAAGTTAAGAAAGTCTATTTATGACCTTAAACAGGCTTCTAGAGCTTGGTTTGTATAAGTTTCGCTCAGTATTGGCTTCATTGGGATTCTCTACATCCGAGGCAGATAATTCTTTATACCTCAGACATTCCCATGGCTCCACTATCATTATCATGGTGTATATTGATGATATGGTCATCACAGGGAGCAATGATGATGAAATTTGTTCTCTCATTTCACAACTTAGCAAACAATTCTCCCTTAAAGACTTGGGGTAGCTCAGTTTCTTCGTTGGAATTGAAGTTCAGCACACATCATATGGATTACTTTTAAGTCAAAAGAGGTATATTCAAGATCTCTTACACAGATGTGATATGGCTAACTCTAAGGGTTCTCCTACACCAATGGTCACTTCTCCACCTTTATCAAAATTCAGTGGTCAGCCTTTTAAAAATCCTAAACTCTACAGGAGCATTGTTGGAGGATTACAATATGCTACCATCACTAAACTAGAAATCAGCTATAGTGTGAACAAAGTGTCTCAGTTCATGCAGTCTCCTCTTGATTTGCATTGGAAAGCTGTTAAGCGCATTTTAAGATACTTAGCTGGTACAGCTGATCTTGCTCTTCTTCTCAAACCATCTCAGTCTTTCAATCTAGTTGGCTATGGAGATGCTAATTGGGGCTTAGATCCAGATGACAGGAGGTCTACAAGTGGCTTCTGTGTGTTCATGGGTTGCAACTTGATATCTTGGAGTTCCAAAAAACAAGCCATAGTTTCTAGCTCTAGTACTGAGGCAGAATATCGTTCTCTTGCTCATCTCACATGTGAAGTTGTATGGATATAAAGTCTCCTCAAGGAATTAAAAGTTGGCACACAAACTTCAGCAGTCATTTGGATGGATAATATGGGGGTTGTTCAATTGGCAGCTAATCGTATGTTTCATAAACGCACAAAACATCTGGAAATTAACTTGCATTTTATTAGGGAGAAGATTCAATCCCAAGAAATGTCAGTTCGGCACATCCCGACTATTGATCAACTTGTAGACATACTAACCAAACCTTTAACTGGACAGTTTTTCACAAGGCTTAGAAACAAGCTTTGCATGGTTTCAAATCCCTTGCTTAAACTGAGGGGGGATGTTAGCCTACATGCCATGCACAAGAGCCAAAATCAACAGCACCATCGTGCCTGCCATATCACCTCAGAGGAAGACCAAGAAACACCAAATTACACCTCATGCAAAGAGACAAACTCATATCATTCTTTTTGAATTTTTCACCTAGGAATTACCTTGTACTAGCTAGATAAGATAGATGCTCATTGTGTGGCATAGATTAATTGATCTAGAATGACCCCAAAACCTAGTAGCCCAGTATTTATATCTCTCAGCCGTCTCCAATGATTGTACACTTAAAACATTGCAGCTATTATTGAAAACCTCCACATTACAGCTTTGCTTTGATCTTCTTTTTGCTTTTATCTGAAAATGGCTCATACCATATTTCTATATATATTAGTACAAGTGATATTAAAATACATAAGTTAGCTAAATAATATTTAAGGAATGTCCAAACTTAGATTATTAATTATTAATATATCAATATTATTTGTCCAAACCTAATTACGAAGCATGATTCTTCGCTAAGTAGGATTTTGAAGTACCAGAAGCAACCATGTAGGCTCGACGCATTCGAGAATTATATATAGGGAGGATTATATCAATTCATATTTTTAAATAAAATAATCCTTCCGCAAATTCTTATTTCTCCCGACTATTTTTTTCTTTTCAAATGAAAGAATATCCAATTGCATCCTTAGGCACTTGCTAACTAATTTGAACTACCATACATTGTTTATATTATTATTTTGTATATGATATTTCACTATTATATATATTATATTATATTTCACTATTATATATCTATATATAATATATATATTTGTTGAAAAGCATGACTATACAATAGTTATTCCAAATAAATAATTATTAAGTCATGCGTACAGTCATAATAATTTATTTAATATAAACATGTCATACATCGACTACTTTAATTTATCAGTGTTAAAATCAACAATACATATCTCGACAACACATAATTTTCTAAATTAATCTGGAGAAATTGATTACGTTCTTTTGTTGATATTATTACCAGTATTTGTTATTCAATTATTCAGAGCATTACCATACGACAAATTATGGCTTAACTTATGGTGTATTTAAAAGTCCTCGAACAAAATGAGTTTCACATAGAATCGACAACAAATTCTAATCGTTTGAATTTTTTGGAACAACCTAGGAATAATTAAGAAGAGAAAACCAGATGAAAGTTAAAGCTGAAAATTTAAATGATTTTTTTTTTTTTTGTTGTACAGGGATTTTTCAGTTTCCAGATCCACAGAGGAGCCGACTAATCCGAAATCGAGCCGAGTAGGAAATTTAAATGAAATTTAACCTAAGATTTTGACATTTCTCGACTCGATCTAATTGGAAACGAAAATGTAAATATTGTTCGGGAAACCCAAGAGAATTAAAATAAAACCCACAAATGGAAAATAAAAAGTTTCATATCTTATTTAATTACCCAAATACTCCAAATGGTTGTTAAATAGTTATCCCATGGTCAACTAAGGAGGTCGCAAAAGTCAAAATTTGAAAATGCTTGATTGCGTCAGCATAATATCGTGACGTCAGGGTTATGAGCTAATAGTGAAGGCCACCTGGCACCGGCCGTAACCCGCACTTAGAGTGGATCTCGTGCAGCCAGCCAGGCCCACATTCTACTGTGCACCAGCCCACTCAACCTTCTCCACGTCATCAAGCTAAAATTTTCCGGGTAATCATATTACAAGTAGATTTTCCGGCCGTAACCCGCGCAGTCATGTGGTTTGAGCTGATCATAATACTCGAGCTGGGCTCTTCGAGATTCTTCGAGATTGAGTCTCGTTAAGGTGCATCTAGACTCACCATCTTATAGTGCGCTTCATCTGGTAGGACTGCACTCTCTTCTCTCGGTTTTAATATAATGTTAGATGAGTAAGCTTTATTCAAACTCGAACGATATTTTTAACGTTCGTGAACGTTGGATTCGTTTGGATATCCACACAGCTTCATTTTAGTGGTGTCAAATACAAGTTTTTGTGGGCTCAAAGGGCTATAAAAAAATTTAAGGTATTTCCTTACATTTTGCCTTCTCAACAGTCAACTCTATCCATACATTGAGTTATAATAAATTGCCTTGTTGAAAATGCATGCAGTGGCGGAGCCACACCTTGTGGCTGGGTCAGCTGACCCCTATGGATTTCAAAATTTTTAGTATAAAATACTGTTCAAACACTGTTTACTAGGTTAATGACCCCGCTAAAAAATATTGCCGACCCCGGTGAAATTTAAGGCTGGTTTCGCCCCTGAATGCATGGAATGTTCTTCGATTTTCATCCCCAAAACTTTTTTTGTCGGGCCAAAAAACTACCTGCCCTACTTGAGAAGTTCCCAGATAAGGCCTTAGTTATCACTCATGACTTCAATTGCATATAATTCGCGTGGGTTAATTAATGACAAAGATAAACATCATCATTAGCATCACAATTATTTTTGAATTAATTGGGACTTTTTTTTTCTTCCAAATGGATTGTTAATTAACCCACCAAAAGTTTGTTGGGTATGCTAACTCAATCTCACGTGGAAAGATTAAAAATTTCCAATTCAATATATAAGTTTGGTGGATTTCTCCTTTTATATATTGCAAATTGATTTTAGATTGAACCCCATTTGGGCTTGTATGTTGGACTTGATGGAGAACTGGGTTTTGAGTTGCTGGTCCTAACAATTGGTATCTGAGCCACGGTTGGTAGCTCAGTTGCGATGTGGATGACGTGGCATGTTCCCCGTGGAGACGGAAGGGCCGATGGATCCGTGCGTCTTGTGTCGAAAGTCTTCTTGGCGAAAGAGTGTAGTCAGACGGCGGGTTCCGTGGGTGTAACGGCGGTACAAGATGGTTGAAACTTATGAATTTCGTTCAAGGAGAGACCCAATGTGGTCTTGTGTTTGAGAGGAGGTTTGTTGGTTGTGCAAACTCTATCCCACATCGAAAGATTAAAAATTTTTAGGTCAATATATAAGATTGGTGGACTACTTCTTCTATTGTCAATTGATTTTAGAATGCAACCGCATTTTTTTTTTTTTAATTAAAGAGGATCAATAGTGGTTCCCCACTTATCCTCTGGATGACTCGAACTCGTGACCTCTTTGGTCTCAAGTGAGGGGTGCTACCACTGAGCTACGCCCTTCTTGTCCAGAATGCAACCGCATTTGAGCTTATTTGTTTGAGCTTGATGAAAAACTGGGTTTTGAATTGCTGGTCCTCACAAAGTTTTCATTTATCTAAATAAATGTCTCAACCTTTTGAGATAACAAATGAGTAGTGAGATTTATGGGCACGATAGACGCAACATGCAAAATGTTTGTATAATTTATTAATTTAAACATGTTGGCTAGGGTTTTAATATTGAGGCGTGTTTGGAGTAATCAAATTGGGGTTAGATTAGATGTATGCAATCAATGGTTTCATTACCTGTGGTTCGGTACAAAACCGAACAGAAATGGAAGAAACCGAATACGTAAAAAAAACTATAATCGAATACCACAATACAAACAAAGGAACCGAAGAACTGAAATTTTTTACATTAACAAAAAATTGAACAACATCTTATCACACAATTTGGCTCGAATTTTCGGTTTTCAGTCTTTATATTGTTCGATTCATAGAATCCTCACAGAATCGAGAAATCCAAAAACAGATTAAGTAAAAAAATAACCGAAACAAAGAGTTTCTACACTAAAGTGAACTTGCATAAGTTTTTTGTCTCGACTGAAGAAGTGAAATGAAACACTGAAAAAAATATAGTTTTTAGAAAAAGTGAATATAGTTTGATATTGTGAATGTATATGAAATAGCAAAATGCAATGATCAAATTTGATGTAATCTCAAAACAATATAAGATGTTAATTGACCGTGATCGACTTAAAATATGTAGCGAATGAATAGCATTTTTGTTGAAAATATATAATTACGATTGATTTTTTTTTTTTTTTTT
>CACSLK010027752.1:10333267-10343949 GCA_902706635.1 Striga hermonthica | reverse complement strand
AAAAAAAAAAAAAAAAAAACCATATTCTGGCCTTCTGGGAGTAGATCATCATGTGGTGGAATAAGTTGTAGAATTGTATTTCTGAATTGTTAACAGTTATCCTGTTTTGTTAATTTATTTAGGTCCGAAGCCATTAAAAAGGCAAATGGAGTTCATTTCTCTGAGGAGGTTGTCCTTTGACATGTTTTCATGCTCATATTGCTTACTTTCTTTTTCCCCCCATAAAATCATTATGAACAATGTTAATTTATGTGTACTCTATGGAATCCAAATCATATACAGAAGCTCTGCAAGTGGCTGGTTCAACTGTTGATGGCACTTGATTATTTGCACACCAACTATATTCTTCATCGTGATGTCAAGGTATATATTATGCCGCCCTTCCAACCTATTAAGACTTAAAAGCATTGAATAATACATATTAAAGGCCCCATTACTTTCTTTTCAGTGTTCGAACATATTTCTGACTAAAGATCAGGACATTCGTTTAGGTAACCATTTTTATTTTTTCCTTTAAGATCTCCCAATATTTGATGAGATGGCATGTAGCTTACTTCGACCTCTATCTCTGAACTGGCTTCTTTATTGTTAACCTTTTTCAGGGGATTTTGGTCTTGCTAAAATACTGACTTCTGATGATCTAGCTTCTTCTGTGAGTATAATAGTTACTGGCCGTCAGCTTGTTTGGATTTCCATGTTTTCATAATTAAGTTCAATTTGTTTATATCTAATATATGACAGGTGGTGGGCACACCAAGTTACATGTGCCCTGAGCTTCTTGCTGATATACCTTATGGTTCAAAGTCGGACATCTGGTCCTTGGGTAAATTTCTAAATATCATCTTTTCATTTTTTCTACTTTTTTTTCTTTCGTACGGTTTTATGTTCGCTTTCAAACTTTCAATACGCTCTATCCAGGATGCTGCATTTATGAAATGGCTGCTCACAAGCCTGCATTTAAAGCCTTTGTAAGTAAAAGCCTCCATAGTCTATTTCAGTCTAGACTTTCATCCATTCAAATTGATAAGTTTTGCTATGAAGCAAACAGTTGGCTCCATAGTGGAGCCAACCTTCTATATACAAGTAAACCATACCATATTTTCTGATTACTTAAATATATACTAATAATTTTATTATCATGGTATGGTTTACTTGTTGTATTGGCTCCACTATGGAGCCAATTGTTGGTTTCATAGCAAAACTGTCGAACATATACATATTGGTTTACTTTCGAAAATCTTGTGCGAATGCAAAATATGTTAAGTCATTTATAAGGACCCAATTGATAATCTGTTCAAAAAACTAACAAGACTGCCCACATCAGAAAGGCTTGTGAAAATGGAAGTTATATTGTTTTTTGTTGTACACGGGCCTTTTTTTTTTTAAATCCCCTGATGTTTCAGTTTGGCTCCATGAACAGGATATACAAGGTTTGATCAACAAAATAAATAAATCCATAGTAGCTCCACTTCCAGCTATGTATTCTGGTCCCTTGTAAGTCTGCGAACTTCGGTTTTATTCAAGTCTGCAATATCTGCATCTGTAACTTATTTTTGTCGATAACTCTCTTCACTTCACTAACTCGTGTCTTTCATTTCCCAGCCGTGGACTCGTCAAGAGTATGCTTCGCAAAAATCCCGAGATTAGGCCAAGTGTATGATCCGTTTGTTTTTCTAGATTATTTTTATATGGTACATTTTACTCCTTTCATTTTTTATTTCACGTCATCTTTTTTCTTATTTTTTTTTTATCTCCAGGCTGCAGACTTGCTGAAACATCCACACCTCCGGCCCTATGTACTAAATGTTCATCTCAAGTCGAACAACCCCAGACGACACACTTTTCCCACTCTATCATCCGAACCAAATTTCGTCAAGAAAACAGCATTTACTGCAAACTCAGAAGCTGTCAAAAGAGAGAAAAGGTTATCGTTCGGCAACAACAGGGCTCTCAATCCAAGCATATCGGGAAATGACCTGGACACTCCTTGTTCCTCTGAAAGAGCTCACAAATCATTGAGCCATTCGAACGAGAAATTTTCAGACTTGTCTATTGGCAGTGTGGTTCAGGACATAAGCGTGAAGAAACCGGTGATGGCAAAGTTCTCAGGTGCCGCCGCCTTGAAAACCCCAAGAACTGTATCGGCCAAGGCTTACAATGCAAATCCCAGAAGACACTCATTGACACCATCCAGAATATCGAATCCTGGCTCAACCCGCGAATTGGTTCGTTTTCTGTTTCAAACAGTTGGTTATATGTCTTCGATTTTTTATTTCTTGAAAACTATGTGTTTTCTACAATGTTATCAAAACACAAAATGGGTTTAGGTACAAAAAGAAAAATATACCCTGAGGTTTGGTGCAATTATAAAAGAAAAATTTGAACTTTTCGATCCGGAGTTAATTACCTCATGGAAAAAAAACAAAGAGTTGATTACCAAGAAACAGCACTTACTTTTTTTTTTTTGCAGTTTTACAAGTCTCAAACTTTCAAAGTTCACAACCAAATATTCACACATAATCTCCGAAAAAACTAAATTGAATTCTATATATATATGTGCAGCTCCCGGTTTCTCACACTCCGGCCCGAAAGCCCTCCCTCCAGATGGCACGCCGGGCTTCCCTCCCTCTCTCTTCACGAGCCGCCCCACCATCCCCTTACAAGCCGTGCCCGGCCCTTCTCGGTGGGGCCGAGTCTCCTGACGTGTCGGTCAACGCCCCACGCATGGACAAGATGGTTGACACCTCGGTATCCGTGCAGTGCTCGTATAACGGCCGCTCGATCACCAAGGACAAGTTCACAGCCGTGTACAACGGTAGCGACTGTTCGGAGAACGACCGCTCGTCCTCCAACAACTCGCGCCTGAGGAAATTCAACACCCGTTCGTACCAGCAGCGGGCCGAGGCTTTGGAAGGTCTGCTCGAGTTTAGTGCACAGCTGCTTCAGCAGGAGAGGATCGATGAGCTGCAGGTGCTTCTGAGGCCGTTCGGGCCCGAGAAGGTGTCCCCTCGGGAGACTGCCATTTGGCTAACAAAGAGCTTCAAGGAGAATGTCGTGTGATGCGGGCCGGGCCGGGTTGTTGTAGATCTAATGGCTGACGGTTTTTTTTATTTACATAGGAACTTTTGGTGAATTTGTTGGTTTCTGTTGTTGGCTAATGTAGATGATGGATGAAGCTTTTTAGGTGAGGCTTTATGTACCATTTGATGATGAGACCCATTTTCTCAATCCAAATGTGCATGAAAGACTTGTTCATGGCAGAAGGTAGAAAAAGTAAAAGTTGTGTAACTTTTTAACTAGAATGAGCTCTTGTTGCTGATGGACTCTTTGTCTCAACTAGAGATAGTGTTGTTAAAGGAAACGAGCTGCTCATAAGCTCGGCTCGTTAAGGATCGAGTTTGGCTCAAACGAGCTGAGCTCGAGCACACTTAAAGATCGATTTGTTATCGAGTTGGTCTCGGCTTGGCTACCAATCGCCGACCAGATAACTTGTTTCTGTTGGCCCGTAAGCTCGCCCTTCTTAATAACGATGATCGGAAAATGGTTCTGAAGGTATAAATCGCCAAATCTCATACTCGTGCGTTTCTCCTTTCTTTTCTCTTTTTGTATTTTCACAATTTGGGGAGCAATGATAGAAATAGTGTCTTTGGCGATCCAAAATGAATTACGATCGAGATTCAAACATTAAGGATCAATTGTGGAAAATTTGGGGATCTAGGGTTTACATTTTGGGAATTAATGTTTCGTTTGATGCAAATTGGGGCTTTGTTCATGGGGAAATGCTACAGTACCACCACTCCGTCGGGTTTGTAACCGTTAGATCATCATGTAACCGTCGTATATAATTGATCTAACGGCTGCAAACCCCGACGGAATAGTTCCGTAACAAGACCGTAGCATCTTCCTTGTTCATGTTGGGAATTATTTTATGTTGGTTTTCATAGAGTCGAGCCATCCGATGGCTCTGTAGCAACACCGGGTTTTCATATATTTAAGATCAATACAACATTGCCTGTTTAAATATTTCGATGCATTTTGATTTCATCTTCAACAATATGATTATCATAACGAATCCAAGATGAAAATCCTCTCAAATTATATCTAAGTTGAGATCAAAATCAAAACCAATGAATCATATATCCATACTATGTAATGTTCCGTCTCTGTAGATCATCACAACTGGTTTTCACGATAAAAGAACAGAGTAAATTATTTAAACTTTTTATGAAAAAATAAAAAGGAAAATTTAAAAAGGGACAAAGCAATGAATGATTTCGAATTTTTTGAGGCAAAGGGAATAAAATTTGCAGAGATGCTTTGCATTAAATTGTCCCTTTCTGCAGATGCTTTAAGCAGAGATGAATTTTTCAGAGAAACACTGTGTGTGTGTGTGTGTGTGTTTTGTATTGAAGAAGATGATATCAGAAAAAAAGGGGTACACATATAAGGACACCTCCTCAGGCACGCCTTTTTTTTTTTTGCCTTCAGAATTTATATGCAAACAATTATATTTTAGGGAGATTCTACGATCTCGTTACGGAACCTTTCTGTCGGGATTTGTAACCGTTGGATCAACTATCCACGACGACGGTTATATGATGATCTTTACAAATCCTGACGGAATAGTTACGTAACGGGACCGTAGCATCTTCCCGAATTTTAATTTGAGCAGATATTTTTTTGTTTATTTATTTATTTATTTTTTAGAGTGTTTTATATAAGTTTGAAAGGTTTTATTTGGGGTCTGTGGTCGGGTTGTGATGTTGCCATTACAAAAAGACATCTCCAGGGGACAAACTTACCATTTGGCAGCCTGATTTATTTTGTCTTATTATCTGACATATTACACTCTGTGTCTCTTTGAATAATTTTTGTACTGTTTAACTCACATGGTGGAATTTTTTATTTTTTTTATTTTTATTTTTCTCTTATTACAATTAAGTTTATAGGTTTAAAGAGTTAAATCTTAATTGGATTCCTAGTTGATTATGTAAGGCCACACGTGTTTTTTTTTATCATTATAAAGTCTAAACTATAGATTTATCACTTGAAAATGGCACATGCACCTGATTGAGATTTGTATATCTATCTTGAAGTCTTGTTGATGTTGTGGTTTGTGAGATGAAAATAAATCATGTCCGGCGAACAACTCGTTTACGGTTATGGATTCGTTAAAACGAGGCGAACCTAGCCGAACTCGAGAATTAAAGAGCCTGATCCAAAAATGCTCGTGAATGCCCAATCGGGTCCACGAACAACTCGTTTTATTATAATTTCGAGATTGTTAGACAAACCGAACCAAGCCGAGCTTGTCTGGCTCATTTGTTAAACGAGTACGAATTTCTTGGCTTGCTCGAGTAACATCCCTAAATGTCGAATTAACTGAAATTTTGTTTTATCTTGTATGTTCTTGTTGTGCCATTGCTTCATAAATAAGCTTAAAATATCTCTGAATTTTGATTCCATTAGTCAAAAATATGGTTGATGAATGTTCAGGAGTTTGACAAAACAAGATTCACTACATCTGCAGAGTGACTTTTTGAAACACTTTGCATGTAATTAGTGGATTTTGATTCCACATCCAGAATTTATTCCATGCTGTCATTTAATTACAAAATAAATAAATAAATAAATAAATAAATAAATTTTTAGCTCCCTTATATGTGTCAAAAGTATCAGACTGTTGTATTAAGGATTTCAAAAAAGATGATAGATAAGAAAAGAAAAGAAAAGATGTGAAACTGATCAAAAATTTTGTGCTGATTGGAATCCCAATAGGCAAAATAAATAAATAAATAAATAAAATAAAATAAAATAATAGTTGTCAAAAACTTTTTTCTTCTTGAAAACCCAATCCCCAAAAAAGGAAAAGGAGCCACTAAAGGAGGAAGAGAAAATTTAAAAGGAAAAAGAGCAATGTGTTGTACTAAATACTACTTCACTTTTTTCTTGCCCTTTTTATTACTTGTTTTATTATTATTATGATATATGATGCAGTTTTCTCTATGAGATGTGTTTGGTACAGTTCGTGCAGTCATACCTCTTTATATGTTAATTCAAAACGTGTTGAGCTTAAGTGGCAGATTCTCACGCTTCAGATGTTGACATGACGAAAATCTATGTTTCGTAATGTTGTTTTTATATTATATTTGTTCTGGAGTTAAGTTTGATATTAGACATAAATAACTTTACACATACATTTATTAACTCAACACTCATATTGTATATGTGTATTAATACTAGTTTATGCTTAACTAAAGTGATCATTGGTTATATGCAAAGAATAAAGTGAATGCAAATGTATTAATGACAAGTAGTTGACAATTGAAAGGTTGCTGTGATTGCATGTATAGAAACTTGGCGTTGTAATAAATTTTAAGTTGTTTTGTTTGGTGAAGAAAGTTATTAGAATGTGATCAAATCTAAATAAGAAATTCAATTCAATGAACTTTCCTCATTTGGGGTGTTTCTTACGTTTGTGATTGGATATATATATTTTAAAAATAATATAATTAACTGAAATTGAAAATGAAACAAAACACTTTCATAAATAATAATGTCATAGTTTTTAAAGCCGGCCTGTTAATCGACTCGGGCAGGTCTTCGGGTCACTGGGCCACCGGTTCAACCGCCAGGTCACCGGGTCAATTGCTGAACTGGATAATTAATTTTAAAATTTATAAAATTATATATAGAGTATTTTGTGATATATAAATATACATAAAAATAACAAATTTAAATATTTTGTATGTAAAATTTCTAGATTAAAGTAGTAATAATATGTATATATTTATCATATAAATATATATATACATAATTTTATTTTTTAAAAAGAAAAAGAAAATTAAAAAACAAAAAAAAATAAAAAAATACATATAGACCGGGTCAACCGGGTTGAGCCAGCCGGGTCAATGCCCCGGGTTTACCGGGTTTTGACCGAGTCCGTTGTTGCCCGGTCCAATTAACCCACCCGGACCGGTTCCGGCTCCGGGTCGACCCGCCAGGCCGGTCCGGGTCACAAAACACTGAATAATATTATAATGTCGTTTTACTTTTCTTTGTAAAAATTTACTTACTCAATTAAGCTAAACCTAATTTGAAAGCTAGTTGATAGTTTATAAGTGAATATTTAGCTTTTATTGATTTATGTCTAAATATTGAAAAGCTAGATGATATAATAAGAGTTTGTAAAATGTTATAAATACATAATAAATGTACATAGATGTATACATAACAGTAGTCCCGCTCACCTGCCCACGGTGGACAGTGCCCACCACTTTATTTTACATGAAAAACGTATTCTCAGAATATGTTTTTCAATTAATTTAATTGAAAAGCGTATTTTTAGAATACGTTTTTCATGTAAAATAAAGTGGTGGGCTGTGGGCAAGGGATCAAAATTTTACATAACAGTCACACGGAATAGTTGATAAAATCAGCTGAAAGAAATTTTTCAACGATTTTTTTTTTTTTNNTTTTTGAAAAAAAAAAATTACCAAAAAACTTCTAAAGGCCAACTTTCTTAAAGAAACATAGTTCTACCAAAAAATATATATTTTTTAATATGATAAGCTTATATGATAACTGTATAAGTTACATGCTAGTTTATGAAGCTACAAGCTAGTTTATGATGCTTATAAAGCACACATGTAAAAAATAAAAATAAATATATATATATACAATTATATATTGTTTCAACATAAAGCATTATTCATCCGGAAAATGTTACAATCCTGCCACGGAATGTTTCCATGACAGTTTTTAGCTATTAGATAAACATGTAACTTCCATATATCTACAATAACTGTATATCTAATGGCTACAACCTCTCACGGAATCATTCCGTGACGGGATTGTCGTCTTTTTTCTATTCGTCCACTCTTATATTTCTAAGTATAAAATTTATCGATTAATATTCATTACTTTTACATCGTACTAACTTTACCTATCATGTTTTCAACTTTTCATTCCATATCTACTTACAACATCAAATTTATCTCATTTTTCTTGAAAAATAATTTCCACTTTTTCCTTTCGATTTCTCATAAAAGACAATTATTTTTTTTTTTTTGTTTTTAAAAAAAAAAGTCTTAAAACCAGTTTTAATTATTATTATTTTTTTAATTTAAGTTGTTAGAGTGACCAAATTTAATCTAAAGCAACTTTCCCTATTTGGTAGTTTTTCTAAACAGTACTATTCTCATGTACCATATTTATATTATAATCTTAAATCTTTGTTCCTCCACTTAAATGCCCAACACCATAACCAAATCAACCAAACAAAGCAGAAACTGCACGAACCGTAGGCAACTGTAACCGCACCCAAACCCAAAGCCCCTTTAAAGCTCACACACACACTCCGAGGTCTCATTGGACTGTACCACACACATTAATAAAAACATTGACCAAGTGGGCCGGGTTGTGGGCCCTAACTTCCACCGGGCCCAAAAGTCCAACAACATTCTATATAATCCCAACACACACCAAATTCTCATGCAAACAAAAACTGTTAAAAAATCTCAATCACAAATGCGCAACGGCAACGCGAGGATGGACCTCCTGTGGGCCGAGAAGGGCCCGAACGGCGAAATCCAGCTGCCGGAAAGCCCAAGGGGCCCGATGGAGTTTCTCTCTAGGTCGTGGAGCGCCTCGGCCCTCCAGGTCTCCAAGGCCCTCACGCCGGCGAATCTCTCCTCCTCGCTGGCCCTCCCGAAGTCCGGCGCCGGCGGGAGCGCCGTCGCCGCCGTCATACCGGAAAATCCCGCCGGAGAAGAGGAAGAGTCGGCGAAGCTCTCCGGGAACACGTTTTCGTTCGCTTCGTCGGCGACTTCTCAGCTTATCCTCGAGCGAATCATGTCCCAATCGGTAAAAAATTTTCGATTTTTTAATTTTTTTTATTTTGGTTTTTGTGTGCGGTATAGCGATTATAAGTGGAATTGTATGGAACTGTAGGAAATATCACCGTTGACGTCGGGAAGGCTGTCACATAGCAGTGGGCCTTTGAATGGGTGTCTTACTGAAGAAAATGAGAGCCCGCCGATTTCGCCGTCTGAGGAGTTTGAGGATGTCGTTAAGGTATTTTCTATTTTCTAATTTTCTATTTTTATTTTTTTATTTTTTAATTTTATTTTTTGTCATTTTTTTTTGTAGCTTCATAAAAATGCATGTATTTATTTGGTTGTTACTATATTTTATAAGTTTTGAGAGTTTTAAAAATACAAATATCACTTTATAGACTTATAGTAGAGCTATTAAACCAAGTTGAACCCATTTGTCGATTTGGCTCATTAGCTCGTGCTCGTTATTTACTCGTTCAGACTCGTTAGGTATACGAAAAATGAGATTTTTATATAATTTTCGAAAACAACACTTACTAATTAACTCCTTAATACTCGAATTTAAGTATCACGAGATCGAGCTCGATTCTGCTTTTTTCTTAGCTTTAAGTCTAACCATAAGACTTTGATAAATGATAATTATTTTTTTCTTTTGTAAACTATACAAAAAACGTATCTAAATTAGATATAGTGCAAGTTTGGAAGGTGATGATTAGTCAATGATGGGGTCTTTGTAGATTAGTAATAATAATAAAAACTCTTAATGTGTGGGGACCATTGTTTTCAGCTTTCACAAACGTTTTATTATTTGCGTAAAAGTGAAGAACAAAACCGCGCTTTTGTCATTCTCAATACTACACTTTTGTTTTGTTTATGGAAAAAAGGGCTCTTATCAGCCGACCCCAAAACACGCTTTTTTGACTTTATATTTTCCTTTGGGTCTCTCGCAAAATATATTTCACATGCAAAAAGGGAGTATTTTATTAGCTAGTAGAATGAAAAATAATAAAGAGGACAAAAGATATAATATAATTTAATTAGCTCAAGAGAACCAAAAAGAAAAAAAAAAATGGAATAAAGTATAGAGGACTTTATTTTATTTTATTTATTTTTTATTTTTTTTGCTCACAAACAAACAATTATATAATCTTTAAAAGATTTGGGCTGCCACTTTTATGGTTTCATATACTTTGCTAAAACATCTGAATTATAAGTTTAATGCCATCATTTATTTAGAATACAACATAACCTAACAAAATAGTTTTTGTTAGTGTTTCTATATTTTTCAAAAGAACAATATTTTGATTTTCTTTTTTCTATATGGAAAATAATGTTTCATTTTCCTAGAGCTACATGTGCAACGATAAGTGACGTTTGATGTAGTGATGTTAAACAAAAAAAGCTGCTCGGATAGGCTGAATTCACTAAGACGAGCTTGAGCTCGTTTAAAACTCGTTTAATTAACAAACTTGATAAACATGGTTTTTTTTTTACGTAATTTCTTGAACTTTTTAACGTAATTTGACTCGTTAAGGCTCGTTAATAAGCTGAGTTCGGGTCCGTTTATTGTCTTGTTAACTTCACTAGTCGAGTTCAGCTTAGGTTGAGCCTAGCTCGAGCAACTTGATTACAACTTTAATCAAAGGGCATTCATGTTGAGGTTGAGCCCATAGATTTGTCATTGGGAGTTGGTTTTAAAATAGAAGCTATTGGCATAGGTTTTGGCAGTGGCCCTCATAATGCCATTTTTTAGTGACTTGTCAATTTAACTCTATTACTCAAATGTTTCACCATTTTCATCTTAGTTAGATAGGCTGGCTAGCTATCACATTTACTGCAAATCAA
>CACSLK010027752.1:10316540-10328128 GCA_902706635.1 Striga hermonthica | reverse complement strand
TCTGCACCATCGAGACAGGTAAAAAATAGGTGTCACCAAACGCAGGATTTTTTTTTATTTTTTTGGCGATATTTTTCTTTAAACGTGAGATGATTCGAAAGAAGAACACGGGAGAAAAAATAAAATTAGAGCAGAAGAAAAAGAAGAGACGAAATTAAAAGATATTAGAAAGAGAGATAAAAAATAGAAAAGAAGATAGAAATGAAGGAAAAAATAGGTGGGAACAGTTAAAAAATCATTTGATAATATTTTTCCATGTGTAAAAAGGCGTCAAAAAGGAAAGCAAAATTGTGGTTTTGGCTATAAATACATTTAATGTACATAATTTTTTACATTAGATAAGCAATGTCATTATTTCTTCAGATTTCATTAAGATTTGATTTGGTATATCAAAATTTAATTTCGTATACCAAAACAAATTGATATGTCCATTTAAATTTGATTTCATATCCCAAAAAAATTTGATCGGTCCCTTTAACATTTGATTTGACATACCAAAATAAATATTTTTTCTTTAAATATTGGAATATAATTTTTTTTATTGAAATTTTTCAAAATATGTTTGAAAGGGATTTTCGAAAATTTTTCAAAAAAAAAAAAATACTTCATTTAGTAAGTTTAAAAATTTTAGGCGGGATTTTTACTTCTATTTCTAGTAAATGCCAAACCTTTTTATATTTATATAGATTATGTTATAAATTATAATTTATTACTACTATGTTCGAAGTTGGATATTATTATGGTATGATTTAGAATTGATAGCCTTATGAAATAATATTTAGTACTACTATGTTAGAAGTTAGAAATTATTATGGTATAGATTAATACTATTATAAATTAGAATTTATTACTATTTTGTTAGAACGCTTTTCCTACTATAATATTCAAACGAATCATATAACTCTGAGAAAAGTGTCAAACAATCTCTTGTCATAAAATTCGGTCAAATCATACTGAATTAATCGGTCTCAATGAATTGCTCTAACAGAATCTGAATTTTTTCGTTCAATTTGTTATTTAAATTGGTATTTATGAATTTAAAATTTAAGTCAAAATTTTATTTTGTATTTTAAAATTTATTACCGAAGATAATTAGTTATAATTTATAATTTAACAACTTCTAAATTCTAACTATGAGATATTAAATTCTAATTTATAACATAAATCTAAATTCTAATATAATGTATATAATTAAAAATTTGATTTTTCTTTAAAAAAACAAAAAAAAATTAATAATTTATATATTAATATTGATGAGGTTTGACTATATAACCCTGACTAAAAGTAGAGAGTGAGGGCGAGGAAGAAGATAGCGAGAGGGGGGCGGACAATTTGAAAGAAAGAATTGAAGAAGAAAGATAAACTGAAAAAGAAAGTAAAGATATAACAAATTTTGTGTTAAGGGTATATTGGTAAAATGAGCAGACTTGAGAGCGCTTTCCTCTATGTAGGGGCGAAATAAGTTTTTTTTTTTTTTTGGTACAGCGAAATAAGCTTTTTCTCTTCTTTTAAAGAAAAAGCAAAAATACTAGATTTGGAGCTTGACTAGAATTGGAACTTTAAAAGCAAAAATACTAGATTTGGAGCTTGACTAGAATTGAAACTCGTTGTCTTCTTTTAAAGAAAAAGCAAAAATACTAGATTTGAAGCTTGACTAGAATTGGAACTCGGGTTCTAGCCAGGAAGCAATAAGATAGGATACATCGGTGTAAACGATTTCTATATGAAAATTTAATATGATTATTTATTAAATTTTATTGTGAAATTTGGGTAAAGGTCATTTGTGAAATTTAATAAATAAACATATTAAATTTGGGTAAAGGTCATTTGTGAAATTTAATAAATAATCATATTAAATTTTCATATAGAAATCGTTTACACCGATGTATCCTATCTTATTGCTTCCTGGCTAGAACCCGAGTTCCAATTCTAGTCAAGCTCCAAATCTAGTATTTTTGCTTTTTCTTTAAAAGAAGACAACGAGTTTCAAATCTAGTCAAGCTCCAAATCTAGTATTTTTGCTTTTAAAGTTCCAATTCTAGTCAAGCTCCAAATCTAGTATTTTTGCTTTTTCTTTAAAAGAAGACAAAAAGCTTATTTCGCTGTACCAAAAAAAAAAGCTTATTTCGCTCCTACATAGAGGAAAGCGCTCTTAAGTCTGCTCATTTTACCAATATACCCTTAACACAAAATTTGTTATATCTTTACTTTCTTTTTCAGTTTATCTTTCTTCTTCAATTCTTTCTTTCAAATTGTCCGCCGCCCTCTCGCTATCTTCTTCCTCGCCCTCACTCTCTACTTTTCTTCTTGCTCGTCTTCTGTCGCCTTTCAAATTCTAATATTGCTCGTCTTCTGTCGCCTCTCTATTTGTTAATTTTAATTAATTTCTTGTTCATTTATATATGTATTGAGTTTGATTTATTTACTAAATAAATTAATAATTTATATATTAATATTAATGAATTAAGTTAAAATAAAAAATTTAAAAACCGAGCCGAGATCATTAACGACTCGTTTAATTTAACAAGTGAAATACATAATATTCAAGAACAATTTGGTAACAAAACTGTTGTAGATGTAGTTATTTTACTGTAGTAATTAAATTAAATAATATTTTGGCTTTATTAATTTCAATTTTTCCACAGTATTTGCGGGCAAACAACACTCTGCAACCCTTATTCACCGGCACGCCCCGCGCCGGCTACAACGGCGGCGGCGCCGGAGGAGCCACCACGCCGGGCGGAAAGACGGTGGGGAGATGGCTGAAAGAGCGCAGGGAGAAGAAGAAGGAAGAAACCCGTACACATAACGCGCAGCTGCACGCGGCGGTCTCGGTCGCCGGTGTGGCCGCCGCCATCGCCGCCATAGCCGCGGCGACAGCGTCGGCGTCCTCCAAGGGGAAGGACGAGCAGATGGCGAAGACCGACATGGCCGTGGCCTCGGCCGCCACGCTGGTCGCCGCGCAGTGCGTGGAGGCGGCGGAGGCCATGGGCGCCGACCGGGACCACCTCATGTCCGCCATCAGCTCCGCCGTAAACGTCAGATCTCACGGCGACATATCCACCCTCACCGCCGCCGCCGCCACAGGTGCCCTAGATTTAAGATTTGTCCCAAAAATTGAATATTTTTCCCAAGAAAAAAACAAAAACACACACACACACACACAATTCGATTCGCAATTTCAATTACACATCCAATTACGTATACTGCAGACAAATTAATCAAATCCCTGACATTTTTCCCCCCAAATTTCACCTTCTTGAAGCTTTGCGAGGGGTGGCGACGCTGAAAGCCAGAGCCTTGAAAGAAGTTTGGAATGTTGCGGCGGCAATCCCGATCGAGAGAGGGCTGAACTTAGGCGGCGCCGCCGCCGGAGGAGGAAATAACAATCACAATAACTTGAGCAGCAATAGCTCCGGCGGCTACTGTGAAGAATTAGTGCCTGAAGAGAATTTTTTGGCTGCCTGCAATCAGGAAATGCTTGCTAGAGGCACTGAGCTTCTCAAGAGAACTCGTAAAGGTAATATCTAAATCGCCATGCAATTTACGCATAATTTCGAAAAACTGCCCCACATGTTTAGCGTAATTACATAAAAGCTTGCTTCATTCATTTTAGTGCTCTGAGTCTGAGTTCTTTGAAGTTTGAACACAACTGTATACAAGTGCTGAATGACCTTATGAACAAGTGATGGGACCGCATTTGTAATTTTGAATTGAACTGGGATTTTCTTGTAATTTTGCTAAAATTTTTGTTGCTCTGCAAATTTGGTGCTGCAGGTGATCTACACTGGAAGATTGTGTCTGTTTATATTCACAGGAGTGGAAACGTAAGTTTAGTCGATTTTCGTATAACCAAAAATTTACTTCGATAATTTTCAGTGTCTAGATAAAGAAAATTGTTTTTTTTTTTTTGGCAGGTGATGCTGAAGATGAAGAGCAAACATGTAGCAAGTACCATCACCAAGAAGAAGAAAAGTAATGAACCCTAATTAAATCTCATTGATCATAAAAACAACGAACGATTCCATATTTCAATGTACTCCAGTGTACAGTCGATTTTTATGCTGGCATCTTATTTATTTATTTATTGCATTTTGCAGATATTGTTGTGGATGTTTGTAAGGACATGCCCGCATGGCCGGGCCGACATTTGTTCGAGGATGGAGAGAAAAGGCGGTATTTCGGGCTAAAAACGCAGGTTCGTGGAGTGGTCGAGTTTGAGTGCAAGAACGCAAGAGAGTACGAAATGTGGACACAAGGCGTTTCGAGGCTTCTTGCGTTTGTTGCAGAGAAGAAAAAGAAGCATTATAAGTAATGTAATGGTTTGAGTAGCTTTGAGTGAGCCCTTGAATGTTGCAAATTTGTGTTTAGTGACTCAAGTTTGTTTGTAAGTTGTATTGTTATGCCTTAGGCTTTTGTTAGCTTATTTCACCTCCTTGCAAGTGTTGCTTGTTTGATATTATTAATTCTATTATTATTATTATTATTGTTGTTTTTATTTTTAGTTGCTTGTTCATCTCAAAGCTAAAGCAGCTTTCTTAGCTTGAGACATACTCACATGGTGTTGAATAGGCTTCTCAGGTTTCAACCTGAATATTTACAGAAGTTCGAAACTGAATATTGACAGAACACGAACTTCGACGATTATTTAAAAATATTTGAGTTTAATTATTGAAATACGGAGAAATACGACGAACACACTCAAACATGATTTTCCTCTCAAATAATAAACGAACAAACACGAATAATGTTCAAACATAATCAAACACGAGCTTAATAGGTTCAAACTCAGCTCACTCGGTTTCAGTTTGATTACAACAGTTATTTGATAGTATTAGCTTCAATATTGAATTAAATTTGAGACATCTCTATTTCTCAAAGTTCATATTCTTCAAGGATACTAGAAATTTTCTCCATGCGTCACCTTCTGAAGAGGAACTCCAGTTTCTGTTCAGCAAAATTAGGGGAAAAAAAGATATTACCATAACAAAAAGTCTCTCAAATGTATTTCACAAATTCAAACTCAGACAAAGTTCTATGATAAAGAAAATCAAAATCCCTCCAGTACACACAAATTTCATTCTCACAATTCCAAATATATTAAAACTCAGTTGTGAGCCTTTTGTTACTCAGCAGACTTAACAGTTTCATTGTCTGCCGCGTTTTCTTCCTCGGCAGATTTTACAGCTTCATTCTCTGCCACCTTTTCTTCCTCAGCAGATTTTACAGCTTCATTCTCCGCCTTTTCTTCCTCAGCAGATATTACAGCTTCATTTTCTGCTGCCTTTACTTGAACAGCTGCTTCATTCCCTGCCACCTTTTCTTCCTCAGCAGATATTACAGCTTCATTTTCTGCTGCCTTTTCTTGAACAGCTACATCATTCTCTTCCCCAAGTCCCGATTGTTCACTTTCCATTTCATTAGCACACGAAACTTCTACTTCCATAGGTTTTTCTTGCATAATTTCCTCATTCTCTGCCCGAAGTCCCGATTGTTCACTTTTCATTTCATCAGCACCCGTAACTTCTACTTCCATAGGGTTACCCTCATCCTGAACACGCTCAGCCTCAGCCTCGGTCACTACAGGGGCATTTCCGTTACTTCTGTCATCATTATTCTTCTTCTCCGCCATTATTTCTGCCTCCCGTTCGGCTCGCAACCTGTATGCATTCATCAAATGCTGCAGCCTCTCTTGTTCGGACAAAAGGTCGGCATATTTTCTCTGCAAGACATGCTCGAGTTCCTTCTGTTTCTGAACCTCTTCCCATAAGTTGCTAATCCTGTGAGTGGCCGATACCTTCTCCTGCATCTGTAAGGCCCGGAAGCACTCGAGTTCGGTCCCGGCAGTGTCCATCTGCTTAAAATCCGACTCAATTTTGGTCCAGAGCTTGGCGGCTCGCATATTGTAGCCGTTGGTGAGGACTTTGATCTTCTGCTCCTGACGTTGGGCTTTCTTAGCCTCATCATCCATAGTTTTCTTAACGTTCTCAAATTCGTCCTGAAGGGCCGCTAGCTTGTCGGTGTTGCTGGCAACGCTCGAGAGCCCATAGGTGGCACGAGTCGGGAAGTATGTGATGTCGTCCAGACAAGTCTTATGGGCCTCCACGTAGCTTTCGAGGGGCTCGTTTTCGTGGCCCATTGTGACGCGCAGGAACTCAGCCTCGTCTTTTATTAATTCGTTGGCCTGCGTGATTATGAGTTATTAGTATATGTACCAGGGGACCGAAAAAGTGGGGATTTTGAGTTTTGATATTCAATGAGGTAAAAAATGACAAACAAATGTAAATGATGATCTTGATAAAAATCGAAAGTTGGGTGTGGATGGAGTGGTGATTGGGTACCAATGTTGGGTATCAAAGTAAATTACTGAGTCACTGTTTTCCAGTAAACTAATATATATGTGTATTTAAAGGCCACAATCACAGGCGCTCACAACTGAAATAAATAAGGCCGAGTATAAGCCTAAAAAAAAAGTAAAAAACCACACAACAATATTCACAGCATAAATTTCAATAATATTATAAAAAATGAAGCAGTCACAATAGTCACCTTATAGTTTTAAATCAGTGATGGTAATGCTATACTGTTGACCGTGCTATGGGCAGGTAAAATAATTTGAAGATACTATTATCCTTCCATAAGATATTCAACAGTTTCAAACACAACTTCAGAAAGGGATAAATATTCTAATACAGATGATTGAACTTTGAAGCTCAACTGAAAATCCAGATGAAACAAACAAATTCAATGAACAAAATAAGAACCTGTGCAACACTGAGTGCCAGCTGGAGGTTGACAATGTGCAATGGCTAAAATCACCTTTCAAATCATGAAATTTTTTGCAATAAAATTCAATACTTAAAATTCAACAATATGCCAGTTTAGTAACTCAAACGAATTTTAACATTAGGTTGTAACACTATAAGAGCAATATAATACATATGTATAGATAGATGCCTGTTAAAACTTGAAACTGAAATTCAACCACATACCTCTTTTAGCTCATCTTCTTCAAACTCGTCAATTAACGGCACAGACTGAGACTTCCCGTTCACAGCACGCTTGCCACCTTTCTTCTTCTCCTTGGTAGCTTTCTCGTCCAGTGGGTACTTCGCATTATCATGCTCCAGCAACAACAGAAGCTCCTTCCTCACCAGTTCATCAGCCTGCTCAACCAAAGTTGGGGGCACAAATGAGCTCTTGTCCTCATCCGCTTTAACCAGCGAGCTTCTGATAAGCTCCACTGCAGCCAACGGAGGCCTTGGCAGCTCCCTCTGCAGCACTTTGGACCTTTTCTTGAGCAAAGCCTGCTGCCTAGCCTCCTCTGCCGCCTTCTCTCTAGCAATCCTGTCCGACATATCCTCCTCTATTTGCTCCTCTGGCTCCTCATCCTCCTCCTCAGGAATTGGCTGCGCCACTATCTGGTACTCATTCTTGGGCTGCGGAAGATTTTTTAGTCCAGCAATAAGCTCCTTTCTCATATCCGACTGCCTCGACCTCCCACCTTCGAGCATATCCATGTCCTCATTAATCCGAAGCTCATCCCTCATTGGGGTTCCCTTCGGAGTCATATTAAGAGAGTATGCGTCTCTTGCGGGTGTACCCATACCGATCCTGGGAGTCAAACCAGGAGTTGCCGCTGAGGGAGTCAGGAGTGGATTTGGAGTTGAGACGTCCTTTTTCTTAGGGGTAACTCCGGAAAAATCCGAGGGGTGCAGCATTGGGTTGTCCCCTCCGAGCAGTGGGGTCTGTGACAGGGTCAGCCTCCGCTGGTTCTCAGCCTCCATCATGATGGCGTCCTGCTTGCCTGCGGGCGTCCTCTGTGGGGTCCGCATGGGGGTCGAGACCCCATGCCTTGGCGTCTGGGCATAGCTTGCCAGCAGCGCGCGCGTGGCAGCATTTCCCTCTGTCAACTCCTCGTTGCCCAAAAGGTCGCTCGCGATCCCTATCTTGGCGATTGCCTCCAGCTCGTGATCGGGAATCTGTGGGGCAGGGAGGATCAGTTTGGACCTCTTCCGAACAGCTTCCGGGTCGTTCAGCCTGTTCGCCTGAAGGATTGCTGAAGGAGTATCCTGTCTCTGCGCGATTTTGTTCCTGGCAATGTCCTGTTTCCTCAGCCGAGCTTCCCGGTCAACCCTCCTCTCGCCCTCGAGCTCCTCGATGGTGGTGGGGAACTTGACGAGCTCAGCAGGCCGTTCCTCGTCGGCCACATCGTAGAAGCCCGGCGGGGGCTTCTTCTCGAACGGAATCTCGGCATTGTAGTCAATGCCCCGTCGCTTTCTCTTCCGATGGCGAACGTCAATGCCAGCGGCCTTCAGCTCCCGCCTTTTCTGCAGAGAGGCGAGCCTCCGGGCCTCCTCAAGCTGCTTCTCCCGGGCTTTCCTCTTCGCCTTCTTGCCCCTGGTGTTGGCCAAACGGGCCCGGGCTTCGGAAAGCATCTCCTTCTCATCCTCATCCATATCCACGGGATCAGGACGCGCGGGCTTGGATTCTGGGTTAGGATCGATCTCTCCCGGGCGGAGCTTCCGCGGGTCATCCACCGGCTCGTAGTTTTCGTCCTTAGCGCAGGCCGCGTCGAGGAGCTTCTCGTACCGTTCGAGGCACTGAGAAGGGGTACGGCCGACGATAGGGGCTATTGTCCTCCACTGAGTGGGCATGAGTTTCGCGAGATGCAGTAGTTTCTCGTCTTCTTCTCTAGTCCATTCCGTCTGCAATTCAAGAACTCTTCATTGTCATCAAGCTCTTTAAAAATGATATGTTCATGCAAAAAGGTCAATCCAATCGAAAAGTTCGTAAATCAAACAACTTCAGTAGTATTACAATTGCGTGAGGCAGCAAGTCATTGTGCTTGATTTCGAGAGGCAGCAGAGAAACAAATTGAAATGCAGAAAACATGCTATCATTATTTAAAAAAAAAAAAAATCAATTTTTGCTCAAAATATGTTTGATTTGACATGATTCTTTGATGTGATATGATCCGTTAGGCCATTCAAGTTTACAAGTAATTTTCTGAAGAACCAATATATACAAGCTTCAAACAACTTCACAAAGAAAGGGAAACATAAAACAGAGAAAAGCACTCCATTTTCAACACATTCACAATGTTGTTAGCTAGTGAATTAAAGTTCTACTAACTTTTAAACTTTCAATGGAGGTAAAAACCTTATGAAAGTACTAAAATCTGACTTGAGAACTCAGTAGAATAAATTTGAACAGACTCGAAATCATCAGCTTCTTAGAAATCATCGTCAGCTATTAGATAGATATCGTATCAGAAAGTTTGGCGATCTTCCCAAGCATCATTACAACTCCCTTTTATGAAATTATGCTCAACCCTGCATCTTTAAGTTGTGAAACCTAACATTTAACCATACATTTGTCACATGCCCTCCCCTCCCCTCCCCTCACCTAAGTTATCCATTTCTCCATTCTTTAGCTTGCAAAGTTCAAGCATTTAACCTAAAAAATGCAGCTTCAAAAGCAGTATATACGCTTAAAGATACATACAACACAAAACAGGAACCAAAAAAAGATAAAAATCCAGAACCCTAGAAATGTCGAAAATAGAATAGAATCGAATATACCTTTTTGATGGATGGATCGAGCCACTCGTACCATCTCGCCTTGCACTGCTTCGCCGATTTTCGAACCAGCAACGAAGAAATCCTGGCCCACTGGTTCTTGCCATACTTCATGACCGCCGCCTTCAAGATCTCGTCCTCCGTATTCTTCCATACTCCACCCTTGATCATAATCCTCATCTTGCCGGCTTAAATTAACCACAGCAATCAGCTCAATTGAAGATAAATCTGCGAAGGGGTGATTCTTTAGGGTTTTTTAGGGCTTTGTAGCGCGCGAGCTCGCTCCCTCTCTCTCTCTCTCTCCCCTCCTCGGTCGTGCCCAAGTTATAGCGTAGTGCTGATTGACCCGATAAAACGGGTAAGGATCCGAATCGGGTTTTCTTTGTTTAAAGGGTAGGGTACCCGTTTGACGGGTTTTATTTATGTGTATACAAAAATATCCGCTCAAAATGAGCATTTTTGGTCAACCAAAGTTAATTTTGAAAAAAAAAAAGTTTTGTCACACATAAAAAAATATAATCTTGTGTTATTTTGAAATGTGTGCTTAAAGATAATTTTAAGTGTACTAACACTTTTACAATATTTTTTTATGAATATAAATGTAGTAAATATTATGTTGTCACACATAAAAAATAAAAGTTGTTCATTTGTCATTGTTTGATTGTATTTGTCATTCATTTCAATTTACACTCTGCGCCCACATCCTATGAAAAATACGTATTAATGGTTTTCACTTTGAATGGAATGTCACATCTACAACTCATTTATGAATTGGTGTATACATTACCTACATAATATCAACTTTACAGTATGAAATGTCGTCTATAAATTAAATCGTTTGTTGTGATGTAATGCATTACACCTTGAAAAAAAAAGGGCGTTACTACTTACCGCCCCCCTTATTACTAGTCACCGCCTCTCTTAGACGATTTTGCCCTTTTCATTTCTCACTTTCGCAAGATGTCCAGCAGCTCAGAGGTAAAAAAAAAAATTGTCCGGCCCAAATTTTCGCACGGAACCGGCGGTGTCCGGCCGACCGGACCGGACATTCACAAAGCCGTCCGGCCGGTTCGACCGGACTCGACCCTGTCCGTGCGAAAATTATGGCCGTACGGACCGGTCGTTGTACTAACCGACCGGTCGTACGGCCGTATTGGTGTCCGGCCACGACGGCCGGTTTTGACCCGGTCCGGCCGGTCCGACCGGCCGGACACCATTTTTTTTTTATTTTTTTTTTATTTTCTTTATTTTTTTTATTATTAATTTTAAATGCTTTAAAATTATTAAATACATTGCAGGTGTCTTTAGAAGATTTTGGAGGAGATGGTGTTGATTACCGTTCCGCTTTCGATATAACTACGCTGTTTATTAGTGATGTGGAGGCTATTAAGGATGCAAAAAGTACGACAATTCTGAATGGTTTCTTTTTGACTATTTCGAAACACAAAAAACCCGGAAGGCTGAAGATCTTGAAGTGCGATCGAGGCGAACGTTATAGAGGCAAAAACGTAGATATGAATAAAGCTGTTTCGAGACGTTAAAAAACGAAAGCGTGCCAGTGCCCTTTTGAGATACAAGTAAAGCGTGTTGCCAGATCGACATACTGAATGATCCACACGAGTCAAGACGAAACGAAGGGATACCATAATCATTCATTTGTCGTGTATCCTGAGGGCCATCGACAGTCGAGCGGCATAAGCGTGTCATCCAAAAAATTATTCGTGAAATGACTGTTGCGCATGTGACACCAGCAAATATTTTGGCCGCCGTCCATGAAAAAAAATCCACACGACCATGCTAATCGGCGACATGTATATAACTATAGAGACTGGTTGCGTAAGGAAAGTTTTGAGGGTAGGGACGTTCCTACCCAACTTCTACATTTACCCGGACCAACAAGCATATGGAGAACCGGAGGTTAAGGAAAATACGCGAGGTCGTCCCAAAAAAAACAGATTCTACTAAGCGTGAAGCATCGCGATGGGAGTATAGAGATAATTCTCAAGG
>CACSLK010027752.1:10296276-10310107 GCA_902706635.1 Striga hermonthica | reverse complement strand
CTAGTCCCCTACAAAGCTCGATCAAATCTATAAAAAGATGGGTCCTCCTGCACGACTCATAATACATAATGAAAAATATCTTAATTATTGTTTGAGAAAATATCATTCATTGAAGAGCACGATCAAATAACCAACTAATTACATATGCAAATGAATTCATTTTTTCCTTCATAATAAATAATTATGCAATCCTAATGTGGTAATTATTAGATAACAATAATGATGAGAACATATATTAATGAATTATCTTAGAAGAACACCTTAATTTTTCATTAGGAAAATGAGCTGGAAAACTATTGCAACATGTGATATGTTTGTGCTTGTAGTGCTTTGCTTCATTAACATGTTTAAGGACGCATTAATCAAACTTAAAATATATTTTCTGATAGAAATCATGTTCTTCTTGTTATTTTATGTTTGATATCTAATTAAACATAACTAAATTAATTTGAGGGTATGAAAAGATTAATCTTGTTTGTAAATTCGTTTTGCTATTTTGTAGAACACAAGCCTTTCAACATAAAATGTGACCGCGGACATATATGATTATATTTGGTAAAGCTAGTTGATAAACTAGTTTATAATTTATTAATATTTTTTAATTTATAGCTTATAACTCATGATTTATAGTTAAAAAATAACTCATATGATTAAAGTGTTTGGTAAAATTAGCTGATAAACTAGCTGGAATAAAAAATTTAACTAACTTATTTGAAAAACTAGAAGTTTATCAAATATGAGCTTTTTAAAAAAGTCCGTATTACAAACGAGACTTATTTGAATACAGAGAGCTTATAAGCTAATCAAATAAATCATAAGCTAGCTTATTTGTCTACTAAACATAACCTATGTTATAAGAATCATGTATTCTATAAGAGTTGATGATCATAACACGCTACACTTTTTTTTTGGTACAAGGACCTTCCGGTTTTCGGATCTACAGGGGAACCGACTAATTTGAAATCGAGTCGGGTAGGACCACAAGGGCGGTTAAGCTCTCCCTCAAGAGTTTTTAACACTGCTGCATTTCCAAGGCAACTCGCTACACTTTCGATATACGTTTTGATCATTTTGCAACTTTTAAAATTTGACATTCGAAATTTGCTACTTTTATTTTGATCAATATAATAAAGTTTTTGCTGAATTAAGGTCAAAGATGCTCTATTACATACAGTCCCGCTCACCTGCCCACGGTGGGAATTTAATTGAAAAACGTATTCTCAGAATACGTTTTTCATATAAAACAAACTAGTGGGCATGCCCACCGTGAGTAGGGGAATATAATTTCTATTACATAATACACAAGGACTGGCATGTAAATTAGGAACAATAAAGAGGCAAGAACGAGATTATAAGATGATGACGTGGCGCTCTGGGGTTGCAGCCGCTGACCCGCAAATTCTCCCTATTCACAAACACCTCCCTCACACAAATATCATATAAAATAGAAATTGTTAAAAAAAAAAAATCATATAAAAAAAAGGAAGAAAAGTAAAGAAAAGAATTCCACCCGACGGGCCGACGGCTACGCTGCGGCGGCGCGGCCACACAACCACCACTCCACCCACTTATTGCTCCAGCTCTTTTGTTCAATTACCGAGAATACCCCTGAATTCGACCTAGTTTTCAGCCCACGGGCCTCGATTGTGATGCCCCCCTCTAGCTGGAGGTGCTAGTGACAGTTCAGGCGAAGCAGATGCCGGAATCTTACGGCACGCCGCAGGCGGCCGACGCCGCTAAGGCGGTTGCGGACAAGGCACCGGAAGATTCCCCAGGGAAGTCGCTGCTGGAGAAGCCGCTTCACCACCTCACTGAAGATGACGTTGCGCAGCTCACCCGAGAAGACTGCCGCCGCTATCTCAAGGAGAAAGGTTAGGCGAAGAACAAAGGAAGTTCAAACTCAGAAAAAAAAAAGTGAATAAATTAAGCGCAAGTCTCGAATTTTCGTCCGTTTTTAATTTGTGGGTTTGGGCGTAGGGATGAGGAGACCTTCGTGGAACAAATCACAGGCAATTCAGCAAGTGATAATGCTGAAGAAGCTTCTAGAAGCTGATTCTAAAACTGGTTCGGACAAGCGGCTTAATCACATCGGCCATGGCAGCTATAATGCTGCTAAGGAGAATGTGCGTAGTATTGTTTGTTTGTTTTTCTGTTACTTCATTGCTGTTCTCTACCTTGAGTTTTAGTGATGATGTTTGAAGCTGTTCTGTTACTAATTAAGCTTGATTAAGCAGTTATGTTAATTTAGTTTGTATAAGTGCAGGCTCCTAAAGGTAAAAGTAGGGATGCAGAAATTTCTGTATCGACAGAGGAGACTACGCTTAACCATATAGGTGATTTGAACAAACCCGATTCATCAGAGTGTTTTTCAGGCGGTTTTGCAGACGCAAAGGATAAGTCTGCTCGGCCAAGGTTGTTTACTAGTTTTCGTTCATTGAGTTGCACACTTACACTTGCAAAAGTAAACCATTTCCCCCCTTTTTCAACTCTTAAGAGAATTCTTCTGTTGTAGAAAGACTTGAACTTTTCAAAATTGTTTCCTCTTACCAGATCTCTCTAGTGTGTGTGTGTGTTAAAATTCTTAACCAATGTGCATATTACTTATTAACCAAGTTTTGCATATAGCTTTCGATGCATATACAGCTTTGCATGAAATTTGTTCATCGGATGAAAGGTTTTTCGTTCTTTCTTCCAGAACAATAGGTACAACAGATATTGCAGCTGGGCAAATGACGATATTTTATGGCGGAAAGGTGAATGTTTATGACGATATGCCTGCAGATAAGGTATTGAAGTGTTTACCAATGGACTACCTACAGTCATTTTGCTTATGAACTTTGTAATTCAAATTTCATTGCTTCTTGATAGCTTTTCTTTGTGAAATTCATCCTTATGTTTATTACTTATTAGGCACGGGCGATAATGCACATTGCAGCCAGTCCACTAGAGTTCTCGGAGGAGCAGCTGAATAATGCTAGAATACTGCAACCTTCACTTGTACTCCCAAAAGCTCTCGGCATGAAAATGAACCAGAATTCTATATATGGTACCTTGCGACGTCCCCCTATAGGTGAGGCTAACTTTAAATTCCACATAATGCGTGCTTGTTTATAAAAAAGCTAGAAAAAAAAAACTGGTTTTTTTTTTTCTGGTTTTTATGTGTTAATTAGAGTTTATTTGAAAAAAGTTAGTATGGTTAGTGGGATTTTGTGAATGTATTACATAAATATTTAAAATAAAATGATTCAAATTAATTTGATGTAAAAGTAGGAGGTAAATGATTAGAAATGATATATAGTTAAAATTATGTGAGTGGATGAATAGTTAATTGAAGTTGATGTGATGCGTAAGAATGATTGAAAGATGTTATTTAATCTATATCTATCTATAATCTATAACTCCCTTAAAAGGATGAGTTATTTCTTGAAAATTTTGAAATGCCCATATTACCCTCTAAAGTTTTACCATCTAAGGACATAAATGTAATAATATAACTTCATTAATATCTCATCCAACCACATTGAAATAAAATCTGAAATGTCACTACTACCCCCCAATAAAAAATAATGTTACTTCTAAAAGTATTATATTATGTTACTTCCAAAAATTTATATTATGTCTTATTCCAAATACATTTATTACTTGTAATATAAACAATCAAAATTGTCAAATAACAATTCAAATTTTAATTAGAATAACTGAAACATTAAAACACATGACTTAATATAAAATTGTTTCAAATAATTTCAAATAAAACGTTTTAAATCATATTTTTTGATGTTTTAATCATGAATGTCATGACATAGTACTCAATTTTTTCTTATAATATTCCTTGTGTATATTATAATTAGTAACTTTTTATGATATTAATCTACTGAAAAAAAAAATTTACCGGTATCCAAATTTTTAAATGAATGTATTGGCACAACTACAAAGTAAGATTTTTTTTTTCTGTACAAATATTAAGAGCATGCTTGGATATAATTTTTTTTTTGTTTTGATTTGGGTTGGTTAAATTTGAAAAAGTAGGTATGGTTAGTTGTTAGTGGATATAATAAAATAATATTTAAAATAAAATAATTAAAATTAAATTGATGTAAAAGTAAGAGAGAGAAAATGTGATGTGATAGTTAGTTAAATTTATGTGAGTAGATGAATAGTAAATTAATGTTGATGTTGTGTGTAAGAATGATTGATTGATATTATTTAATTATATTGACAATATTGATGATAGTGGGTTGAGTTAAAGTTGAGTTAAAAAAGTGGTTGAGTTAAAAATGTTTGGATTTTTTTGAGAAATTTTTGTATCCAATCATGCTCTAAAAATTCTTGTAATGCAAAGTCAATAAAAAAAATAAAAAATAAAATAAATAATCAATTGAACTAACCTTTTATTGAAACCAAACATTTATCTATTTAACTGGTTTTTTTTCCAACGTCATAACATATTAATCTTTCTTATTCTTATTGTATTATTTTATTATAAATATATTATTCAATTAACTTATGGTTCTCATTGTTTTTTATTATTTACCAAATATTTGTATGTTATTTTTTTAATTAATTTTTTAAATATTAATGTATTAAAATGTTTGTATGCTATTTTTTTTTATTCATTTTTCTTAGTATTAAAAATAGTTATTCAACATAAAAATATCAATGTTTTATGGAAAAAAAATATTAGTTAAGTGCAAATATATAGTTTTAATAGAAATACTTTGTTTAAATTATTCATTAAAATATATGCATGATAAAATTTAACTTTATCTGTTAGTAGTATGTACATACAGTATAAATGTTCTTTTATGGTAATATGTGTTACATAAATTAATCTACTATTTACTTTAATTGTAATAGAAATCAAAATATAGTAATTATAAAAATATAATAAAATAAGTAATACTCGATTTTAAAATCTTGAATTTCAAAATATGTGTACTTGTTAGAAAATATATAGTTATAATAATTATAATTAATTAAATAAAAATAAATATTACATTTACTTTAAATTTATTTCAATAGACTATCTTATTATAAATCATAGATAAATTTAATTTTTCAAATCACTTCTTAAAACTAGGAAACATAAACCTTGTAAAAATATTGACAAATATATAAAATAATGTTAAGATAAAAGTAAAAGATGAAAAAAATCATGATTTTACAATTTATTTAAAATAGAATTATTTTTTTTTTCACTTTTTAGATAGTCTTGAAAATCCATGAACGAAAATAATAATGCATGTATGACAGTGTTAGAAGATGTAACAATAATTTATTTTGGACAAAATATATATAGATAAGCACCTTCAATTAACCAATGTTACAACATTATATGTAGATAGATAGGAACCTTTAATCAATCAAGGATGTTATTGTTCCTAATTTCAAGTAATTGTTTTTTAAATATTTACAACTTTAAAGATATTTTCAAATATTTATATCTCTTATATCATTATATACAGAGAGAAAATATATATCTAAATATTACGAAATATTACACGTGAGAATATAATTGAATTTGCAACCGTTATAATCAAAATAATAGAGAACGAAACATTCAACCATAGTGTCAGCTTCCAATCAACAATAAGCAAATGATAATTACAAATATATAAAATAATGTTAAGATAAAAGTAAAAGATGAAAGAATCATGATTTTACAATTTATTTAAAATAGAATTATTATTTTTTTCACTTTTTAGATAGTCTTGAAAATCCATGAACGAAAATGATAATGCATGTATGACAGTGTTAGAAGATGTAACAATAATTTATTTTGGACAATATATATAGATAAGCACCTTCAATTAACCAATATTACAACATTATATATAGATAGATAGGAACCTTTAATCAATCAAGGATGTTATTGTTCCTAATTTCAAGTAATTGTTTTTTAAATATTTACAACTTTAAAGATATTTTCAAATATTTATATCTCTTATATCATTATATACAGAGAGAAAATATATATCTAAATATTACGAAATATTACACGTGCAAATATAATTGAATTTGCAACCGTTATAATCAAAATAATAGAGAATGAAACATTCAACCACAGTGTCAGCTTCCAATCAACAATAAGCAAATGATAATTACAAATTATAGTTATAGTAAATTCAAGTTATTATTCAAGTAGTAAGACGCAAAAGGAAGACATTAAAAAAGATATTATTTTTACAATAATAATGATCATTATTTTAAGCATAAGGATGATATTACTAGATAACAAAATCAAGGACGACATAGATTTCTTCAGCATTTCAAATTTCAAAAAAAAAATATTAATTTTATTTTAAATTTTCTAACCAATATTTTTTATTTAATTTCATTTGTCATAAAGTTCTGTTAATAGTATTAAATTTTTATATTTTATCATAAAATACACAATTTTTTGTTAAATAATGAAAAGAAAATTATATTGTGCTATTAAATTAAATATATAATAAAATTAATTTTGAGTAAAAAAAATTTATATCACGTGCATCTTCCTAGTTATTGAAAATATTGAGGATAGTGGGGTTGAGTTAAAGTTAGATTATTTTCTCGTGCTCATGTAAACGCTAGTTCTATATTATCTCTCTCTCTCTCTCTCTCTCTCTCTCTCTCTCTCTCTCTCTTCAATGTATGCATCACCTTCTTGGTGTGTTTTTCCAACTGAAAATTATGTTGTCGAATGTCTACAAATAATGTAATGTTAAATGGATTTTTGAACCTTTGCAGCGAACATGAGGGACAACTCGCTAGCTATTGGAGAAGAAAGTATCATGCTTCTTGAAGGGACCCCTGGTAAGAATATACCCGTTGACTTTTATAATGAGCTCCATAAAGCAGCCTTTTTTTGGGAATTTATTGATACAGTAGCCTGCTATTAGAGCTTGGTAGGGAATCTCAACAGGAAACATCTAAAGGCTTGTTTTATAGATTCACGATTTTTGTTTTTATTACCATAATGGAGGTAGACTTCTAAGAACGAAGGCTGGTTTATTTCCTATTCTGATATTCTTGACTTATTAGATTCCCATTGTCAAAATATACAATCCGAACTGTTTTATTATAACTCAAAGCTGTGTAACTTGGTTGTCGTGACTGTTAAAAATGAAAGATGAGCATCTTATCCAAAATTTTTTCTTATATGTTTCATCTTTTTTCAAATTAGTCGAAGTTCCTTCGGGAAGAAAAGCTTCACTGCAGAGATATCTTGAGAAGAAGAAAGACAGGTATATATATCCCGCATGGACTCCTACATAATAAAAAAGATAATAAACTGGAAAAATGCATCTTTTTTCTCTTTCTGGATCCTCATTTCTGTTAGGTGAAGGTTCAAGAGCAAGAGAAAGGGAGGATTGAGCTCGTGTGCCAGCTTGGATATGTACATTAACCATCAAGTGTGTAATAAGATACGTACAATTGACCCGCGGTGCAGTTCACTGGAGAATGATTCACTACAGGATGCTTGTATTTCGTCTGGTCCGAGTAAAACAAGTGAGATCTTCATCTTAAGGCTTCTTTTCCACTAGCTAATGTCATAAAAGACATATTCAACTTTATTTTTTATTTTTTATTTTTTTTTTTGTTGTCCAGGTTTACAAGTGGACTCGACCTGAAAAGTTCTGACTGGTCCAGCTTTGTTTCTTGCTCGACTTATGCCCATTATGTGCCCGTATTTCTTTGTTGTTGATGGCAAGATATGCTTCAGGATGTGAATTACTCTTTCGGTAATTCATATCACTTAGTCGTGTCATGTATTTGTACACTTTCATGTGAGTTTGTGTTTAGAGGGAACTTGCTATTAGTGTCAGGTTAAGGCTTTTAGCAGTCAATTGGTTTCTAGTGGAATATTGGCCTTTGAGGACCTTTTTCCCTTAGTGGAATATTGGTTGTGTCAAATGTTCTTGCTTTATATGGTAAATATCAGTAAAAAAAACCATCTTTATATTGAAATGCTACAACCAAAACTTTGAAATACAAGTGGAATAGGTCAAGGACTAAAATCTCACTCCTAATTGCATCTTTTCTCTTTGCAAGTATGTAACATATCAGAAATCACTATAGCCGACAGGTTATCCGTGCTGCCCGACCTAAATGCACTGCGAATTATGTGCTCGGCAAGTGAGGATTTAGTGATATCTTCGGACGAGGACTCGAAAATCGCGTGTACAATCTCACACACATTCTCTGGAGCCAATGTCTCAAATACACCGTCTGATGTCACTATCAAAAAGCTGTTCTCAGGGGTAAAAGGTCTCCATCCAGTGAGCTCAGGTTCAGCTGTGACGCCATATCTAGAAATAACAGCAAATAAGCTCGACTATTATTTAAAAAACGAAGACCCGACTATCTTTCAAAATCGCAAAATAGCTCAATGCGTGTGAAAATTCCAAATAGTAACATGCTGACTTAACCGTTTTAAGTACACATCACCGATAGCTCTGGAGACGGCCAATACGCCGTTGACACGTGGAATGCTCGATTTAGTGACAAAGCCGCCAAATGCTTCGATCCGCGCCTTTTCATCTTCCCTATCTGGATGATGATCTCTTGTTAGTTCCTCAGTATAAATTTCCCCCGGTGAAGAACCTACATATAAAAGAGTGAGGGAGATAATAAAAAGATTTCACGAATGCCACAATATATACAAAGAAAATGCAGTGTTTTTTATGGCATTAGTATATTGTCTGCTCATAGAACCTTCAGTATCATGGGTTGAGGGATTTTTCCGAGAGCACAAAAGGGCTTTCGAGTCGCCAATATTAGCAACCAGAAATTTGCCGTTGACCAAAAGAACAATGGTGGCAGTTGACCCTGAAATGTATCGTTTGTCCAGCGCTTCCTAAAAGCAAGAAAATCAAACTTGACACCAGCAAAATCGACAATGATAATCGGAAATGAATATTTATATATACCTTTGAAAATTCCAAATCAATGTCTTTAATAGTTCTTAATAAAGATTTCTCTAGAATCGAACAAAGTGAGTGATGACCAATCACTGGTGACCTCCGAGAACTGCATTAACATGAAGACTGAAGATTGGATAGACTAAACAACAACAGCTAACTCCCACTTTATCTCGAACAAGATTAATTTAAAATCCAAGTTTAATCAGAAAGATGCAAATTCGGAATTTAGTCTGATGTTTTCTCCAAAAGGCACAGACCTCTCGTTATTGCTTGAGAGTGTCCAATTGTGTGCGGTGAACACAACATGCAAGAAAAAGTAATCAGCAAGTTTTTTCGACGCCATCTCACTGGCTTCCTGGCCTCCATGGCCATCAAATATGGCTGCAATACCAACAGTAATCTCCCCAGGTGAACCTTCAGCTGCATTTAGTCGAGGTTTCGTGAGATTCCAAATGCTTCTTTTCCCAAAGAGAACACACACACACACACAAAAAGGGGAAGAAAAAAAAAAGGAAAGATCTATTAAGAATAGAAGTGTGAGAATGAATATATACACAAGCATAAAATGTCATGAAGTTTCCATCAAAACATAGTTTCTGTTAGGCTTTACTAATATAGTAGTCAGTTATTACAGAACATAATATCAAAGCTAGATAAAAAAATTCAACAAAACCATCACAATAAGTGAGATGGACAGATATGCAAGTGATGATCACCTGAGAAAGGTAGTTTCATGTCAAGATTGCACGTAACACGGTCTTCTTGATACTCCCTACGCCCTTGATGTGTTGCATAATCGCAATTCTGTGTGGAGTTTTCAAAAGATTTAGGAGAAAAACCCCACTGAGAACACTCGGGTGAGCTGAAAACAGCAAGGGCCCCACCTTCTTCATATTCCATCATACACGAAACCGTGACCTCATGTCCAGCATATAAAACGGAAAAGGAGAAAGATATAATAAACACTGAAACCAAAAGCCAGTTCATCTTGAAGAAGTTCACTCAACACTCTTTAAGTTCCTGCAAAAACCAATACAAAAATATTTCCAGCACAATGAGACACAAGCTAAGACAACATGGATAATCAAAGAGGAATTCAGGCTCATATATCTCTTAGGTATTAGAAAAAAGAAAATTGATTGAATTTGCAATTTTAATAAAGTTGGTTAATTTTTTTCAGCAATTGAAACTAGACGCTGGCAACTTTTGCCATGTAGAATGACACGTCAGCATTCCCCGGCCCGGTGATTCGTCTTGCAATTTCGAAATGACAACATTTGTGTATATTATTGCGATTTCGAGAAGGTTTAGTTTTTGTTTGCAGAGATGAAAAAGGTCACGCCTTTTTTAGCAATTAGTCATATTATTGTTGAAGGCATTTAAACAAACACATAACATGCAAACATTGTCAGAAAGTTTTGAACTTACTATTCAGAACATCAATTCCCAAAAGCAATCACTCTCATTACTACAAGCTGACTTAATCTCCACCTGTAGCCGGCGGCGATTGTAAACAAAACCCATATTTCGAGCAGTTCGAGGTGTATCTGAGCATATATGGACAACCATTCTTACTTGGTTATACTATAAGTCTAGAATCTCGACCCACGCAAATGTAAAACTATCTCGAAATCGTGATAAATGCATATGATTCAGTAACCTGTAAACGGAAAAAATGAAATCCGGCCACAGATGATTTTCCGGCGGTTGTATAGAGATAATCCCTGCTTGAAGCGGCTTATGGTTGTTGAAAATCTTGCTTCTTCACCTGTAAAACAACACAAGTTAGTTATTTTCTGATAATAGTTAGTGAAAATATTTGGGTTTTTTAGTGTATTTTTTCCTTTTCAGTTTCTATTAAATTTATATTTCTGTTGTTGTAGTTCGTTACACTTATGTTTCTAGAATATTCTGTTCCAAGACCAATAGCAAAACCAATTTCTTTCGAATCCTATTCGGCTCGATTGGCCGACCCAGACTCCCAATTGGTCGACCCAAGGAAAACCCATGCTTTGGATCTAATTGGTCGAGTCCCAAATGTGGATCCAGCCAGATTGGCGGATCCGGAGCCAAACCCAAACTTGGCTCGTTTAGCAAATGGCCCAATTGGTCGACCCAAGCAAAACTTAGGCTTTGGATCTGATCAGTCGAGTTTGAGTTGTGTCTAGGTTAGTCTCCTTCTTAGAGGTGTTTTGTCCATTTTTCATGAGTTTTTTCTTAGGTGTTGGTTGTCTTTTTCTCTTACTAGTCGGTGTAATGTGAGTTTGTCTTATCTTTTATCAGCTTTAAGTTATTAGGAAATGCTAAAGTCCCGTTACGGAGTCATTCTGTTAGGTTTGTAACCGTTAGATCATCATGTAACCGTTAGATTCATGTAACTGTCGAGGATATTGATCTAACGGTTACAAACTCCGACAGAATGGTTCCGTAATGGGACCGTAGCATCATCCTAAGTTATTTATACAATAGTTATCATTTGTTAACAACAAAATTTATTGGTCGAACTGGAGCCAAACCCGGAAGTACCGACCCAAACCCATACTTGGATCGTTTACAAAAGGCCCAATTGGTTTACCTAAAGCAAAACTAAAGCTTGGGTCGATGTATCAGCCCAAACCAAGACTTAGATCGTTTACAAATGGTCCGATTGGTCTTTTAGCAACCAGCCCAATTGGTCTTCTAGCAAGCGGCCCAAAGTATCGATCCAAACCCAGGCGTAGATCGTTACAAACAAAAACTGGTTGGTTGACCCGGCTTGGATCTTTTATAGTTAAAAAGAAACTAATTTTTTACTAGTTAAATTCAAATCCAATCAACCGATCCAATTGGTCGACCTAGAGCCAAACTCAAGATCGGATTGTTTGTTTAGCAATTGACTCGGCCATTACACAATACCATACCATAGATTCACTGTAATCTAAGTCATAGTATAATTAATTAGTCATGAAGCATTGTATCATAGATAATTTTATTTTGAATTTCAATTAATTTTCGTAACACTTAAATCTAACACCAAAGCTTATATTGACAAAAAATATCAAATGTTGTACAAAAACCCAGATAAGCAAAAGAGGAAGAAGAGAAAAACAAGATGATACAAAGGTTTTTCAAGGGACATTAAGAAGGCACACTGCTATCAAACCTACAAGCTACATGACCTTTTTTTTTTCTTCTTCTTTTTTTCCCTGAAAATAAATTTCACATAATTTACTTTCCAAAATTTCTGGCAAATTCTATTTTATTTTCTCTTCACCTCTTTCCTCTTGACAAACGAGCCTCGTATCAAGGCTCGTGCGTGTTGACCCGGCTATGAAGTTCTAACATTTCTTGGTGGTTAGGGTCGACCGAGAGTGCAGCTCGGCAGTCTCTCAAGGCTCCCATGACATCACCAATGTGCTCGTGGAATGCAGCTCGCAAGTGGAGAAGATGAAGATCGGCTTTGAATGCTATAGCTCTCGACAGCTCGGTAATGGCTTCTTTCTCCTTGTGGTTATCCATCAACACTGATTAACATAAAAAAGGAACACTCAAGCGGATTAATTGAATATGTTCATGCAAGATTATAAGGTACCAGTGTGGTGAAAAACACCCAGAAAACATATCCACAAATCAAGTAGTAGTAGTAACTTTCGGGGTCTTTGTGATATTAAAAAAAGATAACTGGATAACTTTGTAATTTAGCTAAAATTTCTCAATCAGTGTTTCTGTTTTCAAAATCCTAAACCTTTGTCAGAAGATTAAAAATATATTACAGGACTGAACTTCAACTAAACACAAGTAGTGTTTGCCATATATGTAGGGAATCTGGCAGGCTAAAAACAAAGGAAAATAGGCCAGTAGATCAAAAATTTCATACAAATGCAATACGAAACTGACCTGCAGCGCGATATCTATAAGGATAAACTCGAAGAGGATCAAGACGAGTGACCATCTCAAGATCTGCCTTTGTGAGGTCACGCTCACAATACTCTGACCTCTTTTCGTAAGCAGACGCATTATTTCTTGCCTTCTCGATCAGTTTAGTCATCTCAGCGTACGCTGCATTTTTATCATTTCTCAGGAAGTGGACACGAGCCAGGCCCTGGTGGGCCCGCGTGTGCCGTATTTTGAGGGCATTGATGTAGCAATCGGCTGCGGCATCTAGCTTGCCACAGTCGACATATACACTTCCGAGATTGTTCAGAGCCTAGTTTAGAACCAGAAAGCAGTTTAAAATAAATAAATAAAGAGGCTTTAACTCGGAAGATGAGATAAATTTGATGAAACAGAGGAATTGTTTTTTAATCCAAGATAACTGAATTTACAAAAAACAAGCATGGGGTGACTATTTACTAAACTAAAGCAATATTTACGGCTGCCAAATTGCACCAGCTTTGTACATAAATAACTCAATTTAACTCAACTCTAATTCAACCCACTATTCTCAATATTAACAATATAATTAAATAATATCAAACAATCATTGTTACACATCACATCAACTTTAATTCACTATTCATTCACTCACATAATTTTAACTAACCATAACTTCAGATCATATCTCTCCTACTTTAACATCAAATTAACTTTAATTATTTTATTTTAAATATTATTTTAATAAAAATTCAAAATCCCACAAACAACTAACAATATCAACTTTTTTTTTAAAATTAATCATGGTTAATAAAAAAAAATCGTTTTGAGCAGATATGTTTGTATCCAAGCACGCCCTACATTATAATTAGAAGAATTACATAAAGTACCGATAAGGTTTATTATAATTTGAAGGATTACATGTTCCTTTTTCGCTTTGTTTCTTTTTCGGTAATTGGGCAGGATCTCAGAGGTAATTTTTGTAAAAATCCCTTAATACAAGAAAATTTCAGTAGATTTTACTTGCAGCCTCAATTAGAACATTTCAAAAAAAAAAAAAAAAAAAAAAAAAA
>CACSLK010027752.1:10236478-10252346 GCA_902706635.1 Striga hermonthica | reverse complement strand
AAAAAAAAAAAAAAAAAACATGTTTGAGGTCACAAATGCACAACGATAGATCTCTAGGATAATCTGTCACAAGGATAATGAATTAAAACATGATTGTATTTAAAAATAAAATAAAATACACATTGCTTCCGTTATTTCTTCCATTGAAAAGGATTACAAGTAAATGTTCTCTTAGTTGTTATAATTGGACTTTACGGGATCCTAAAGATAGTAATGATGTCTGAATATGAAAAGAATCCCTTCCAATTTGAGATTTCATGAGAAAGGTGATAATCGACAGACTGTAAAAGATGAAATACCAACTTTATAAACTCCTTCATCCATCTTTAAGAGGCTATGTAGTAATGTTTGACAAATTGCAAAAGAAGAATAATAAGACACCTGGCGTGCAAATGACTCTTTTCCATTTAGAAGAGTATCCATGGCAGAGAACTGATTATCGAACACACTGTAAAATTTCTGGTAAAATTGACTCCTGGAACATAAATATTTGAAGAAAAAAAAAAACAATAAGTGAATAAGTTAACTTTTCATTAAGTAGTAAACCGCCATAATAGAAAATCAATAGGTACCTATCATCTTCGGAAATAACTTGATCCATCTGCTCAAATTTCCTGGTAAGGACTTCTGCGCCCACAGATGAGAGACCATGCATGACAAAAGCCTCCAGTGTCCTCGGAAAGTTGTGCTGAAAAATACAGTCACCAATTTTAAGGAAAGATGAAACTTAAGAATGATTAAAAATACAGTTATTTTGCCAGCGAAAAAATGTTCAAAGTTAGGCAGCTTAAATTCTGAAGAAAAACGACAGGAAACACCACATAAAGCAGCACCTACAGACATCATCTCATAAATACAGCAATCGTTCAACTAGAAAACAAAATGTTTTTGGGCCAAAAGTTAAAGATAACAAATACAAAACAGAAAAAAACAAAAGGGCAAACTCCTATAATTGTGTCTGATGTTCCGTCCAACATTCCAGAAAACTGAAGCATTTAATTGACTCAGAGAAAAGGTTTAGTGCCAGTATTAAATAAAATAAACTCCAATGTAATACAAAAATCTTAATTGTCTTACTACAAACTTATTGATTAGTACATTACCACCATATCAATGGGGTCATCAAATACCAGATTAGAATATCAAAGTAGCAAAATTTGAATTTCAGGAGCCAGCGTCATCTATCCAGATGAATGATAATCATCGTAACTTTAATTTCAGACAAAATTCAATTGTCTGTAGCTACGAATTATCTTTCAATACATAATGCATGATCCGGTGAAAGATTTCTCCATTTTGATTCTTAGCAGTTTGATCTGTACATTCAGTCTGAAACAATAACTATATCTCCATGTGGTATAAGACAAACTGTTAACATAGCTAAGTGTGTAGAAGAATGTGGGAAGCAAAAAGGAACAAGACCAATATAGTAAAGTAAAGCAGATAGAATCAAGTCTATTTTTGTTTTTATCTCCCCCTGATTGGAACATCTGTAAAAGAAAATGGAATCAGTATCTGAAAGGAAATAAGAACATACTGCCATGGCGAGAAAGACGCTTCGAAAGGTACATGGATCGAGGTTCCAAACAACATTAGCAATTGCATCAGCTTCCAAATTAAATATGTCTGTTTTAATAATTCCCTTGACTTCATCTTCATCTGGGCAGCTAATGGATCGATCCGCTGAAAAGTTGCTTACTGATTGGTTCTGGTTTACAAGGTTATGGACTAAGGAAACAAGTTCATGGAGAGATTTAAGTGCATGTGGTTGCAGCTCATGCAATGAAAATTCTTGCTCATTTTCTTTCACAGTCACTGTCAGATGGTTCAGATACAAATCTTCTCTTTGGTGACCTGACATGTTCACATTGCATTCCCAAAACAAGCTATTATTAATGAAAAAACAAGAAGATTTCTCAAGTGAAGCAAAATAGAGAAAACAGATCCAGCAAATTGAAGGAGTAGAAAGAGTTGTGATTAGACCATTCACCATCATTATCATTACCAGGCCGACCACTTGCAGCAATATTCTTCCTATCCATGGTATCATCGTTATGGTTAACTGACATGTTCACATATTCAAACAAACTATCATTAGTAAAAAAATTATTAATAATAGAGAAAACAGATCCAGCAAATTGAAGGAGTAGAAGGAGTTGTGATTAGACCATTCACCACCATTATCATTACCAGGCCGACCACTTGCAGCAATATTCTTCCTATCCATGGTATCATCGTTATGGTTAACTGACATGTTCACATATTCAAACAAACTACCATTAGTAAAAAAAAACTACAAAATTTCTCAATTGAAAGAGAACATAAAAAATGGATCTAACAAATTGAAAAGAGTACCAAGAGTTGAGAAACCTGCATTACCATTACTAGACTGACCATGTACAGCGATGTTTGTATTGACAGCATGTGAAGGCTTACCTAGCATCCGGTCCTGCCCTGATCGTGAGGCAAGTTAAGGTGCTTTTCACGTACTTTCCATTTCACCACAAAGGTAGAATAAAAATTTTGAGCAACTAGGTGTATGTGATGCTGGAAACTGACACACAACATAATTTTTTGGTCCTTCGTGGATAGCAAAGTGAATAGAAATCAGATATCTGAACTTTTGATTGTCATGTTGAGATACCTATTCCGGTGCAAATATAAGCGAGATTTGCCAGCTGAGAGAACCAATGTATAATTTTAATGTGTATGTGTTAAGCTTTCAATGATAAGTTATTTCATTTCATGCAAGATACAATGAAGAGTGTCTGTATAAGACAATAAAATGATTATTTCCATGTAGAGGCATCAGGTTGAACCAGAAGTCTATTAACACTGTTCCTTACACATGTATATTCACATATATCTGATTGCTCAGATTACAAATAAATCTAGTTATTTCGCTGTTCAGAAAAATCTACTCAAATGGCTAAATAAATAAAAAAAATAACAGATTTTCACATATGTAAAAGATAACTAACATGTAAACATCAACATTTACTCACCATTTCTTTGTCAGTCAGCCTTAGAGTTGACATTGGAGGGGGGCAAAATGAAAGGAGGCCAAAGAGGAGAAAAGGAGGAAAAGGTTAGTTTTTCCGTTAGTAACTCACGAACAACCAAGGACCATATTCAATATGCTGGAACGTACCTTTTCAATATTCTACGTAGATAGTATGCGTCCATGTGATCTGACATGCTTGACATAATGTCAGATCGCCACCAGAAATTTACAGCAATAGTTAAATTCTCACTGTCCACTTGGTGGAACCTGGAACAGAATTTATAGAACATATTTGAGCAGACAGAGGTAACAAAATTTCGAAAATCCACCAATATTCACCAATTGTGCAGATCATCTAACTTAATGACTCAATATATGGCATATATTGTTCTAAAGAAACTCAGTCTGTCAAGTGGTAAACTAGCACTAATTTAGACCCACGCTAACAAATATTTTTAAAACTATAACTCAATTCCCAAAGCATCTGTTCTTAGTATATGGAAATTTTTATGTGCTCCACAATATAATAGAAAAAAGAAGTAAACGAACAAATAATGTGTTTGCAAGGGTGCACTCCATATGGTGATTTTTTTGCTTTCCGCGTTATAATTCCTCAAAATTAAACAGACGTAAATCAACTTCAATCAAACATATGCCAAAGGAACTATTCAACTTTATTCATTCTTTAATTTTCTTGTTGAATTGTAAATTAATTCCCTGGATTTTTTTAATAATTTACTTCAATTTTGAAGTGAGTTAGATTATAATTGGTCAAGCTTAAACTAATTCAGTTTTAAAATGTAACCTAATATGCTAAAAATTACTTTCATGTACATCCAATAATGTGCTCACTCAAAATTAAAGGTAGTAGTTTAATATGTTATGAAAGATACTTCAATGTGACTTAGTTACAATTAACAAAGTAATCTTACCATCCTTCAGGAATGAAGACAGCATCACCGGCATGAAGAATAACCTTCTGGGAGTACTGATCCATCGACATGGCCCTTGGATAGAGACTGAAATTCGTATTCTCTAAAGGAATGGCACTGGCAGAGAGAAACGTGTTGATTACGTTGAACTGATGAAGATTGGAAAATGAGGTGCGAGAATGTTACTCCACTCTTAAAGTTGATAAAACAGAGAGTAAATACCTATGATTCGAAGATTCTCCATATAAGGGCAACGGATACAGGAAGGGGCAAGCTGAAGGCGGCAATAAAGCAACTGAAAATTGAATAATACGGATATCAGAAGTCGGATGATATCTTATATTTTGCTGAAGGGTGAGTTACAATACAATTTCCACAGTTCAAGACAGGATATCATTCATAACTCCTTTAACTAGTCACATGAGATGTATGATAAATAAAGAGTTCCTGATGCTTATACTTCAGAAGTTCAGTGACGACACATTTACACACACAGAAACAGAAACTCACGAAAGAGACAAGTTAAATGGAAAAGGGATAATGATTTTCCTTCAACATTACACACATAGAAACAGACATGCATGAAAGAGAAGAGTTAAAATGGAAAATGGAGAATGATTTTCGTTCAGCATAACAGAAGGCATGGTAAGATCATGTCCATGTACCTCAGATAAAACCATAAAATACTCCCATGTTATTCATATGTTCGAGTAAACAGTATCTCTATGGAAGTAAATATATAATTACAAGCACAAGCATTCGTAACATGCTGTTCCAAAGCTGAACACAAGTCAATGGAACTCCAACTGGAAATCAAAATCAAGATCAAATGTCCGACATTTTAGATCCTTCTTATTTACAAGACAGAAACTTCAAACCAATTGCCAGCAAAGAGAACATTGGTCATGTATCTTAAGGTATAAATGGCAAAATCGCAACATCTTCTCCACAATTCTAGCAATGCTAGCATGCTAAAGATTATTACTCTGCAAGTGGTTCAATATATATTCATCCACAGCATAAACTTTTCCCTTTCCTAACTGCATGTTAATAGTAGGAAATCTAATCTAAGCTACGATGAAATGTTTAAACGACAAATGTCAAATATATGGTGTACTCCCCTACCTTGTTTACATCCTGAAATTATGCATAAAAGATTGTGGTGCGGATCATAGTGAGTACTAGATCGAGTCCTAGCATTGTTCATCCACAAATTGATGGAAGCAAGTTTCTTGCCATCCAGAAATACAGGCTGTCAAACAAAAGCAGGTATGTTTACAATGTTAACCATGAGATCTGTACCAGTCTCACTGGTCAAAGCAGTAAGCAGGGAAATGCAGAAAACATGACATACGCACGCTTTCAATGTCTTCTCTTAAGCATTCCAACTGAGCATTCTCTTCATTTTCAGCATTCATAATTGGTACCTGAATTATACAACAAAAATTAGGAAAAGAAACCTAAAAACAAAAACTACAAAACCAAAAGACAGGTCAAGATATTAGGAACTCGAGAGCAGCTGAGGGAAAAACTGAAAATGAATATTAAAGCCGTGGATGATAAAAGAATATTATAATAAAAGCTTCAGTGGTAAGGCTAGTAAGTAAATTACGAATGATCTAAGGCACACTTAGCACGCTAAGGGCGTGATTGTATATGTATTCTTCAGTAAATATCTCACTCAAAACTCAAATTTAACTCAACTTTAACTCAACTCCACTATCTCCAATATTACCAATATAATTAAATAATATCAACCAATCATTATTACACATCGCATCAAGTTTAATTCACTATTCATCCACTCACATAATTTTAACTAACCATCACTTCCAATCATTTTCTCCTACTTTTACATCAAATCAACTTTAATTATTTCAATTTAAATATTATTTAATATATCCACTAACAACTAACCATACTACTTTTTTTTCAAACTTAACTATAGTTAAAATAAAACTAGTTTTTTACTAGTTGAATTCATATCCAATCACCCCCTAACAATTTCACCCATTCAAACTCAACTGAGTAGCTTCAGCGTGCTTCAGGCAATTTAGCAAGATATATTTACATGCATCCACAAAGCCCATCTGAAATTGACAAATGAACCTCCGACTGTTGTCGGGTACAATGATATGCACGGTATATTGGCTAATTTCCTTTGACATTAAAATGTGAAACTGACATGATTAGCAACTACCAACATCAGTGCGTGTATGAAAAGATAAGATGGGTGCTACAAACTTGAGTATTTAAACAATATATGCACGGATTGACCAACTAAATTACATGAGTTCATTATGCATAGAATTGTAACGATGAGAACAACATGGTAAGAAATGACAAATGGAAGAGTAAAATTGGGTTCACATAACATCAGGTTAAGACTTGTGCATTAACATATACCAAGTTAGATAATTTAGGATCCATAGTTATTTTATAATGCATTTGGTGGTATACCATGTCTTGATTTAAAATTTACTCTAAATATGAACAATGAAACAGGAATTGTATCATTGCCCATCGGAGTGTAATAAAGAGTCCACAAATACTTTGAAGTTGATGATAAAATTTCAGTAACGATGATAAACTTCATTTTGCTATTTTCTAAGAAGTGCCCCATTATAAATTATCACGGCTCAGCACAATTAACAGCCTGATTTGGACCATGACTTACAACCTGCGCTAAATAGATTTGCTGCGAACATTCTTCTTCTGTAATTTGATTTGCACGTTCAAAAATATGTTCCTCCGGTTTATGCTTCCTTAAAGGCGAATTGGAGCCTTGGGCACCATCACCACATTGTAAAAGATCTTTGCAGTATCTAATAAAGGTAGAAAATGGCAGTGGAACCTACAAAAAGCATAAAAACTGCATATGAGAAGCTCAATGATTTCTACCTTCACGTTACATTCTTGTAAGTAAAGATCAGATATATTCACCCTTTCATGACTTCTTATATCTCCATAAAATACAGGCGCAGAACTGGATATCATAGCCCCTACAACTGATGAGCCCACCAATTCCTGCTTTTCATGGTAAATAATGTCGATGACATCTCCAGACATAACATAAACAATTATAATGAGTGGTGTTCATAAGTCCACAAATTTCAACTCACTTTTCAATCTTAGACAAACTTTTGTCAGTCTAATCCAATCAGAAACAAGTAGACTGTCAAATCCTATAGTTCCAACAGCTAATGATAATCCCTGTGTGAAAAGAAATTGAACTACTACCAAAAGAAGAATCCCATAGTATCATTCTTGATAACAAGAAATAAAATCCCATATTATCATTCTTGATGACAAGAAATAACCCTTCGAATGTTTCATGTATCTTCAAACACAAAGGCATCATTCTCATTTTCACGATCCCGCCCATTAATTCCATTCTTCCACGTTTACACATGTTCGGAAGTCAATTCTTAATATCAATATTTTGCAGATACAAAGGATCGTTTCGATATCAATAATAGTTAAATCTTAAACATGTTCTCTAGATTCAAAAGTTCATTCTGGTCACTTCCAATGCGAAGATTCAGCACAACTTCACATTTGTATAAACTACCATTCAGAGTCTCAGACGAAATTTACTAAACGTGTCAGGTTTACTACAATTTGAGGTCCGAAAACCAGTACCCATTCCAAGGAAAAAGGTATCTCCTCTGCCAGTTATAGTTCACCAAGTTTATTCATCAACTAATAAGAACCTGAACACAATTCTAATATGTACTTCAGCTCCTATTTTCGTCTCAAAAACTTCGAAACAGCGACATGCCTGCAAGTAATCGAGACCGCCACTCGACACATCCCATTTAGAAAAAGCTTTCCAATTCTTTACGCAGCCACTGAACACCTTCAAAATCACGGTAAAAGGCCAAACATTCAGTACTTAAAGATAAACAAAACTTACGCAGACTGCGTGCAATAAGAAGGTGACAGAACAATTACCGCCGGAACATTTCTGGGCTCAATCCTGGAAGCGAATTCCTCAGCCGACGGAAGCTCATGAAATCGGCGAATTTGAGGAGGTTTCTCCATTTTCTATGGTCTGCCGCTTGTTGAAAATGAGTAAGCAGCAAATTGTAGCTAAAAATGCCTGATCAAACACGACTAGAGTGGAATTGGATATGGGCCGTTTTATATGTATTTGGTTTTAGAATTTTTTTTTTTTTTAACTATAATTAATTTTGAAAAAAAAATAATAATTGAGTTAGATTTGAGTGATATTATAAATTTGTATTAAAATGATATTCAAAACAAAAATAATAATGAGTTATATTTGAGTGATATTTTTAATTTGTCTTAAAATGATATTCAAAATAAAATGATAAAGTTGATTTCATGTAAAAGTATTAGAAAAATGACGTGTAGTTAAAATTACGTGGTAAATTAATACTAAATTAAAATTGATGTGATATGTAAGAATGATTGAATGATATTATTTAGTTATGTTAATAATATTGAGGATAGTGATGTTATGTTAAAGTTATGTTTAAATTTAAGTTTTGATTATCTCTTTTTTTTTTTTTTTTTGGTTAATATATTCATCAGTCACACTCTAAGGTCACGTTTGTTAACTAAGACTAGATAAGATTGTAACACTTATTCAGTCATAAACGAGTGTTTGTTTGTTTAGATTACGGCCCATCCGATTTCCCTCGGCCCGCAACTCAATCTCTCATAATTTTGCTCTACGCTTGTATTTTGATCTTGGGAGGGAGGGTAAGATTCAAACAATATCAACAGTATCAGTTGTATCAATAACTCTACTCATTCTCTTGAGCTTGCTTTTGGTTAGTGTCGTGTATTCTACTTGTATATTAATGCTTTTAAAAACGACCATACATATATAGTGTATTACGATTATTCCAAACTTAATTTAAATTGAGAGTAAACTAAAATTTACTAAAACCAAATTTCAATGTATGTAAATTTACCACATAAGATCAGAAAACTCACGAGTATGCTACTTAACCTTAAGAGTGTGTTTGTATATGAAATATCAATCCTTACTCAATTCATATTCAAAACTAACTCAACTTTAATTCAACATCATCATCATCAATATTATTAATATAATTAAATAATATTAATCAACCATCTTACACATCCACTGTCTTAATAGCTCGCTATATTGCTTTTTATCCAAAAAACTGACGTAGCTTTATATGTAGAGTTTTTCCTGAAAACTCACGCGAAATGTTGAAATAGCATACTTTTTTATGCTATTTGGCGCAATTTCAGGCTACTTTGCGCTATATTTTTACAACGACATTCAAACAAAAAATATTAAAAAAACCTTGTATTTTTTAGGAATTAAAGTTATATTTTTTTAAATGACAACTAAAATAATTTTTTTTTATCATGATTTCAAATTAAAATTTTGAATATGCAAAGTCCAGAGTTGAATAATGCAATATATATATATATATCATTATGGTTTTTGGTATTTGACATTTAAATTTAAGAATAAAAATTTCAGATCTAGTGGATATAATTAAATTGTAATTAAATTAAAAAAATGCAATGTATATGCAAATTAAGCAAATTATGACTTATGTTATTATATTTTTGTTGTTTGTTTTTAATTTTTAATATGTTTGCTTTATAGTTTAAATATGTATATTATGATATTTGCATTAAACATTTGTAAGAAATAAATCTTAAATGTTATTCATACAAATGTTCTGATAATTTTTACAACTAACCATCTAATTTTATTATATGAAAGTATATATATAATATTTATATAAAAAAATATTTTTTATACTCAAATAGCTTATGCAACGCGCAACGCTATTTACGTTACGCAATATAAAGACCAAAACGCAACGCGTTTTGAAGCACTGTACACGTCACATCAACTTTAATTTATTTTTCATTCACTCACATAATTTTAACTAACTATAACTTCATATCACCTCCCTCATACATTACATCAAATCAAATTTAATTATTTTATTTTAAATATTTTTAATATAAAATTAAAATTTCACTAATAATTAATTATACTATTTTCTTATAAAATTAATTATAATTAATCAAAAAGACTCATTTTAAACGAAAATATTTGTATACAAACGTGCTCTAAGTTTCACCTCATATTTGTGGACAACACTAGTAATTACTAATTAGCAAAAAGTCCACCTTACCATGTTTGACTTATGAGGTCCCATTTGCGATTGGTCAAAATTTGAATAATTTGCTTAATTTCCTCCGTGACGCTCGCGCCACGCCATTTTTTAAAGTTTCAATGTAACTAATCCAACAATTATAAGCGCGTGGGGTCGCATTTAAGCTTTCGGCTTATTATTATTATTACTAGTACAGAGCCCATGCGATACACGGGGTGTACAATTTTAAGGTCATTTATCGAGTCTTATAATTATCTAAATGAATTATAAAAAAATATGTACGAGATATATATAGTACGTGACCTGTAATAGGCCAAAATGTAAACACGGGTGATGCACGGGGTGCATAATTTTAATGTCATTTATTAGTACAGAGCTCATGCGATGCACGGGATGCACAATTTTCTAGTATGTGTAATAAAAATACATACCGTATGCACGGGACAGAAGCACTAAATGAGTCATTTCCACATAACGTGTCCGTTAAGTAGCTCTTGAATATGAGTGCACAATTTGTAGTACGTACCATAAAATCAGAACAGATTTCCATACAATTGGATAATAAATTAGATAATAAATTAGATAATAAATAAAGTCTTTTTTATTTTAGTAAAGATTTTACGTACTTTGTTTTTTTACTTATCGGATGTTATGGGATTTTTTTTGTTAAACAGGTTTTATGGAATATAATATAAATACAATTAGAGGATCGAACAAAATCAGAACAGATTTTCATACAATTAGATAATAAAAAGAAATTGGATAAGGAAAAGAAGGAAATAGATAAGAAAAAGAAGGAATTAGATAAAAAATTTTGAATCTGACTTTTTTTTAAGTATAGATAGACTTTACGTACAAATTTTGGCTTCACTGATTTTATGGAATTTGTTTTGACAAAATCGATGTTAATATGGAATAAGACAAATAAATAAAGTCTTTTTATTTTAGTAAAGATTTTACGTCTTTTTTTTTTACTTGTCAGATGTTATGAGATTTTTTTCTTAAACTGATTTTATGGGATAAAAGATAAATAAATAAAATAATTAAATAAAATTCTGGAGAGAAATAGCAATGCATTAATTACGTTGACTTTTCAATCTACTAAATTTGGTAAATAGAATACCTTATATAATAAGTATAAATATACAAATAAATAACATGTCAAAATTTTAAAGAATAACTAATGTATTTAAATTTATTATCTAGCCATTAGTAACATCATTTAATGATGTGATCATTATCTCTTAAATGATAAATAAAATATTAATTTAAAAATATATATATATTTTTATATACTCAAATAAAAATTAAAAAATATTATCGTCAAATATGAATTATAATACATATAATTAAAATTATTGCAGAAGTTAATAAAATTATTTAAGAAAAGAATCTTTTTGATTATATTTGAATAGGAAATGTGTATATGCAAACAATTAATGCATATAGTAAAAAATTTATAAATAAAGTATGCATTAAATGTGAGTTGATTTTTCTTGCTACTATTTTTGGTAAATAGTATGAGTTTTAATATAAGTATAGATTATTATTATTATTATTATTATTATTATTATTATTATTATTATTATTATTATTATAAGTTCATATTAATACTTTTATTAGTTATCTAGTATTTTTTTTTTTAAAAAAAAAATGCGGTCGTGTTTAATATTTTGTATTTTGACTAATACTTTTGAGAAAAAAAAGTGTAAAAATATGAGATTGATTGTATATTAGCACGTGCATTTTAGTTTTCATTTTTAAATTTCACAAGTAATGTTATTTTATAAATCATAATATTTAATAAATTGAATGCCTCAAAAAATTTAATATTTTATAAACTCTCGTGCATATAACTCAACTGGACATACATCTCAAATCATCCATTGATGGAATTGAAAGGTGTTGAGCAAATAATAGTTAAAGAGATAGTCATTTATTTATTTAATAAAAAATAATTTGATATAAAAAGTAATATTCACCTGTAATGTGATAGCAAAATAGTAAAAAATCTATTATCTATTACTATATAATAGCGATAGGAATTTACTTTAAGTATAAAGTTCACCGAAAAATTTAGATTTTACCACATTTGGTAATTTTTTTTTAAATTATTTGAAAAATTGGCGGTTGATTTGTAGTTTGAATTTCAAATTCATTTAAACATATAAGAAAATATCATAAGCATATTTTATTTGATATATTATATTTTATATTCATTTACATATAATCACCTTTACAACAAACATTAAAATTGCTTATATATTTTTAAATTAATTACACCAATAAATAATATTAATATATATTTAATATTTATCATGACATAAAAAAGAATATGTAAAATTATGATAAACCAAAATATGTAAAATTATTTATGTATTAAAAAATAAACATATCTGCTAAATATTGTTTATATGAATATGAACGGGTCACCAGACTAATATATTATTAAAATCAAGTTTTAAATAAATGTTCTACGATACGAAATCCCCGTGCATCGCACGAGATTCTTATTAGTAATAACTGATAATAAGTACGTTACAATAATGACAATTTTTTGTTTAAAATTATGTTTTTTTTTTTTTTCCAAACGACAATTATATTAATAACTGAAAAACTCAAAAGAGTACAACCGAAGTGTCAAATGACACACTGGAACCAGAAGACTGGACTAACCCCCCTTGTTATCACACACAAGGGGGTACAAACTCCATCAAGGAGGCAAACAACCACAAAACAAAACTCCAAAAAGAGACTAAAAGCAGACAAGCTGCACTGAAAGCAGACAAAGCTGCACTAAAAGTAGACAAAGCTGCACTAAACGAACCAAAACACCAAAATAAAAACAAAAAGCAAATAGATAAATAAAATAGGATAAAACCTCCCCTAAACCGATCGGGCAACCGAACCCACTCACAACCCTACAACCGAAACACACTCCACGGCAAAGAAACCAACCAAGCAACAAATAAAGACCCCAGACCCAAAAACTGCGGCAACTAACGAACCGCCTAGATGGATCTGACAAGGAGTCGAGCCTCAATCTAGATCTGAACTTTGAAGGCCTTCAACACCGGAGAGAGGGAGCCAGCACGAACCGTCGGAGGGATCAAAGACGGAATACAAGGTGAGGACGTCCCAAGCTACCGGCAGCCGAGCGGATGCCCCACCCTGGATGTAGAATTGACGACCTGAGACCCATGTTCCAGCGAACCGGAAGGTTCTCGAGACTGGACTGAAAACAAGGCGGGTCGACGACCACCTCCAGAGTCGGGAAGAGAACGGCAGAACACCCACAAAACTCCGGAAGGGGCAGAAAATAGACCTCCAATCTCGAATCGACAAGGATTGGCAAAAGACCGGCGCGAGGCCGGAGGAGGAGAACGTGGCCGGACAACAGCCCCACTCCGGGCGAGCACGACACGACGGTGCTGCAACCCTCGAACAAATACAGAGCAGGGCGGGGAGCACTCCTCCAGCCTCGGCCAAGGCCTAGCCGAGCAGGATTGGCCGCCGGAAGGAGAAGGGGGGGCGACAAATCTAGATCTGTTTTTTTTCTCTCTGCTACAGTGATTTGGGGAGAGGAAGAATTTTTTAATTGTTTAAAATTATGTTGAAAAATTACTCTTGTGACACTTTCCTTTAGGGAAGTACATGTGTCGGGTCGGGTACGAGTTTTTGACAAACCCGAACCCGACCCGCATGTAATTTACCATACAAAAACTCGACCCCGTTACCCGTTAGTGATTTTCGTGTTCGGGTTGGATTTTACCCAGCGGGTTAGTGAGTTTTTGTCGGGTAAACGGGTAACCCGGGTTCTTAAATTTGGGCTTTACCCATCCATCTCGTTTCATATTAAAAAATAAAATAAAAGAATTTCACAATTAATTATAATGTAACACACAATTTATTAAATAAGTTCGACAATAAAAAACTACAAAAAAATTATATTATTTATAGAATAAAAAATGAGATATAATTATTTATCTTGTATATCAATTTAATAATATTATACTTAAAAATTAAGTATTTAAATTTTTTATTGTACAATTAACAACAATTAATTATAAAAACATACGAAATAAAATAAAATTTAACCATTAATCAAACTTATAATAAATAATCTAAGTTTTAATATTAACAACACATGACTACTTTTATATTTATAATAAGTTATAAATATATATATATATATATATATATATATATTTATATAAGATTCAACGGTTGCGGGTAAACGTGTAGGGTAATCGGGTCGGGTGTCGGTTTTTCTACTATACTCTCGCACCCAACCCAACCGGGGTTCGGGTAGCATAATTCTACCCGAACCCGACCCAAAACTTGATCTTTTCGGGTTTACCCGACCCGAAAATACGAGTAACCCGCGTGTAACCCGACCCTACAGGTTTTTATTGACATCCCTATTTTCCTTAAACTTCTTTTAAGTGCATGTCAATTTTTGGGAAAATAGATTTAACTTTTGAAAGAAAGTTGAAATCTACACTACTTCAATTTTGTATTTTGAACAAATAGATCTAACTTTTGAAAAAAAAAAAATGAAAAATACACTACTTCAATTTTGTACCCTTTTTTATCTTCAATTATTTTTTATTTTTATTTTTTATTTTTTTTTTCTTGATAAATCTTCAAATGGTGTGAAACCCACACAATCTCACGACGTTGACAATATTCAAATATTTGTGCTTAGAAAAATATGTTAATGCTGATTTTTCACCTAACCTTGTTAGTTGTTAATATCACACTTGGCTTTGCGGCTTTTGTGGTCCTACCCGACTCGATTTCGGATTAGTCGATTCCCTTGTGGATTCGAAAACCGAAAGATCCCTGTACCAAAAAAAAAATATCACACTTGGCAGCAAAGAATATTTCATAGGTGATTTGAATTGACCCGACCGACCCGCACCATTTCAACCCAATCTGAGTTGATAATTTTATTGAAATTTGGAAGCTTCTTCTGTGGTTAACATTGGATTAATTAATGGGTCATACTCGTTTTTTTTTTTGGATAGCAATCTTTTATTTGTGATTTGGACTTAATTTGACTTTTCGATCTACTTGATATTTTAAATGTTTAATATTCTTGTGTAATGTAATCAAGAGGGGATTGATAAAAAGTTAAAACGGGTTTAAATTAGTCTAGTTGAGTTAATTATTATTATTATTTTTTTTATTTACTTGTAAAAAGTTTCTCGCACTTCATGCTTTAATTACTTGTTATTGTAGTTGTTAATTTCTATATAACAACAATTAGCTATTCATTATTTACTTACATTTATTTCTATAATCCCACAACAATAATTTAACTTTTACATATTCATATTTATGATATAGATATTGTTCTTTTTCGAACACCAACTTAGTATACGAGAGTCATACTTATAATTGTTTTATTAGGCATCTGAATCACACTTCACGACATGTACATTTAAAACTAACGCCAATTTGTTGATAGTCGATTGTCACCGACATAATAAAAAAAATTGTGTAAAATATAAAATTATAGATATAGAGAATTAAGCAGTATAAGCTTGTCGATAATTTTGGAAGAATAGTATACATATTTTATTTCATTTTTTGCCCTTGCATTTTTTTTAAGTTTTTCGAGTGTGTTCTTTATTGAATCTCTTATTCTTTTATGTATAGAGTCATGTAGCTTCTTTTTTTTTTTCACAAGATGATTATATTAAAACTGAACAACTTAAAACGAGTACACCCGAAGTGTCAGGCTATCAGTTGACACCAAAAGAACCAACATAAAGACTATATATACC
>CACSLK010027752.1:10209026-10236201 GCA_902706635.1 Striga hermonthica | reverse complement strand
AACCGCACCCCAAACCGCCCGCGGAGACCGTCCATCTCCATCACATAGTCATGTAGCTTTCTTTAAAGCCTCAAAGGTACAAGTGTAAAAAATTCAAAACATTGAGTACATGCATGAAGACACGTGTTCTATGTCTTTGCTGGACAAACTTTTATTGTATGTCGCCATTTTTCTATAGATCGATACATTTGTGGCAAATCGACACTTTCTTGACAAATTAGTATTTTTATGGCCAGATTGATTGTAATTTTTATTTTGATCTTATGTTTTTTCTTCTTGGCACCAACATCTTTGATACTATTCAATATCCACACAAAGATCTAGTTCAATCACTCTAAACATTTGACAATTCAATCAAATAACACCCTTTAAAAATTATGAATAAAAAAAAAAATTAACAAGACAAAATCTAGGGCCAAATGCCAAACATAAGAAACAAAAAATTAGTCCAACCGCTAAAAAAAATTGAATTTAATGGCTAATTATTAATTATTAATTAACAACTAATAATCAATACCTAATTAAAAATTTAAAAAAACACACTAGACGAGAAAGAGAAAAGGGAGCAAAAGCAAAAGCGACAGGCCTTCACGTTGCGGGCATCGATCCCCGCGTGACACGTGGCAGACCTACAGGCGTCGATCACACGCCTACGTGGCGCATCGTGATATTTAGCAACAGTTAACAAAGCAAAAATGGAAAGCAAAAGAAAAAAAACAGAGTCCAATGCACTGTTTAAATTCATCACAATTTCTTACCTGTTTTGATATAAGTTTGTGATAGGATATTTTGGTTTTAATTTGTATTTTGGTTAATTATAATTAATTTTGAAGTAAATTATTGGATTAAGTTTGAGTGATATTTGAAACTTTATTATAAAATATTTTAATAAAATGATTAAGATTAATTTGATCTAAAATAGGAGAAATATGATTAAGTGATGATCAACTAAAGATTACATGAATGAATGAATAATGAATTATAATTGATGTGACGTTTTGCGATAGATTGATATTCTTTAATTATATTGATAATACTAAAAATACTAAAATTGAGTTAAATTTAAATTACAACTGATAAAAAGTGATTAAAAATTGTTTGAATGTTTTATATCGAAGCACACAATAAATAACTCAATCTCATCGTTAGATAGACCAATTTGTTATTTTATTAAACAAAATAATATATACACTATGAAATGTATTACTTTTATTTACGTAATATCTATTAGATTTTAATTTATTAACGAATATTGATATTATGAAAATATGAAATATGTATATTTGTCTTAACATGAGATGAAATTTCTTATTCCAAAATTTATGTTCCAATTCATATTTATATATATATATATATATATATATATAAATGTTTGATTATTTTTAAAATAGTAACTATTTCCCGCAAAAAAAATGTTGTTTACTAATTGTGGAAACTATTTAAACATTTTATGTTATGTTTTAAATATACAATTTAGGTAATTGCAGATGATTAATTAAGGTAATTTTTTTTTTTTAGTATCTCAAGATACTCATATAATATATTTGTACATATATATCATAATTTTATACCAAAAATATCGCGATCTATCACATTCATAACAAACATTAGATTTACTTATATATTTTTAAATTAATCACATAATAAATAATATTAATATACATTAAATATTTACCATTATATAAAAAAAAGAAATATTACTTTTATAAATATTATAAATAATATTGACATTATATGACAATAAATTTTTGAATAAAGTAACATGAGTTATGATGAACTAAAATATGTAAAATCCTTATTTTTTGTATGAAAAAATAAATATATATGTTCAAATATTATTTATATTAATATAGACAGATCAACGGACTAATACATTATTAAAATAAAGTTTTGTAAAAGTATTTTACATTTCGAATCTTCGTGCATCGCACGGAATTTTCACCAATAAGTTTTAAACATTGGATGAAAATTTTTATTCTAAAATTATATTCCAATTCATATTACATTCCTTTTTAGATTGTGACATGAATTGGAATAAAATCTTTTCCACCAAACAGTAATTTTAGCGTTAATTTTAAAAGTGACTGACTGCGAAATCGAAAAGACTCGAATTAAATTACCGTAAATATTGATTTTTACAGAGAGAGAGAGAGAAAATGGCAAGAGAGATATAGAGCGAGAAGCAAGGCGCGGAGGGGCCGTCCGAAAACAAGAGAGAGAGAGAGAGAGAGAGAGAGAGAGAGAGAGAGAGAGAGAAAGCACGCTGTATTTTCTTCTTCTAATTGCGCTTAAAGCTTTCCATTTTGTTTTTCTTCAAGGCTCCCAATTTCTAGGGCACAATTCAAGATTGAGAACCGCGCCTCGATAATCTATAACGCAATTACTGTGTTGTTTGACTGACATTTTGGGTTCCTCTGCAAAGGAAAATTGATTTATTTATACGCAGAGAGAGGAAGATCGGATTATTTGGTTCCTCAATCGTAAATACGCCTGCCCGTGTACACAGATCTTGCCGCTTGGAGCTACAAATTGCAGCCCGATTGATCACATTTGGTTTTTGTTTGCATTTTATTTTATTTTTTAATTTTTTTTTTGGGTTTATTTATGTGAATATATTTCGGAAAATGAGCTGGGAAATCCTTCTAGAGAGAATCTAGAAGGGTTTGGATTTTGGATCTGATCGGTGTTGTTGGGAGACGGCGAGAGCCTTTGGCTCTCGGATGAGAGAGCTGTCTCGTTTTTTGTATTTTTATCATCATCTGTTGTGTTGGGTTGAGATTTTGGATTGTATATGTTTGGCCAATCAAGGAAAACGATGAAATGGGGAACATTGCTTAAAGACTTGAAGGAAAAAGTTGGTCTTTCCCAGGCTCCGGCAGCTTCGGCATCTACTCCGCCGTCGCCGCCCGTCAAAGAAAGCAGCAGCAGCAATGCGAACGATTTGTCGCCTTCCACCCCGGACTTTTGGTCATCTCCTTCAAGGTCGGATTTTATTTATTATTATTTTTTTTTAATCTCTTTTTAATTTAAAGTTTACACACCGAAGAATTTTCCAAGACTGGAACTTGGTTTTGCATTTTGCTCCGATTAGTTTTAGGTTATAATGTTTCTGTATGGGGAAGAAAAACAGGCAAACAACTGTTTGATAAATGAGCTCAAAAGTAATTTTTTGTCAGCTAAAGAGCTGCTTGGCTATATGCGGTAATTAGGTTCAATAGGTGATGAAAGACTAATTGCAGGAAAACACGATATTTCGATGTTCTTGTATGTGTAGTTAGGGAGGGGACTGTAGATGGACTGTGGTGTCTATGACATATAGAGGCAAAAACTTAATATTATTATTTGATCTGTTTTCTAGTGAATAAAAATGTTTATTTTCAATATTTCTGTATGCTATCGCTACGAATTTCCAACTGGAGAAGTATATATTACAAATGTAGTGGTTTGTTGAATTATAAGTAAGGATCAACTTTTATAACGTATTGAGACATATCTCGTACTTAACCCTACTTGCCCTTTCTTGCTATATTTATATGTTTTATGAATTAATAACTGCATTTTTTTTGGTATTGTCCTGATGATGAAGATGGTGAGAATCAACCTTTCAGTTGCAGCACAGTGATTCAAAAATTTTGGCTGATATGTAGATTTTACCAGTAGCGCAATATAGTGTTTCATTAAAAAAGTGAGATATTGGAAGACCTGGTTTTCAAGAAACACCTTGTTTTTGAGATTTTGTTTCCACCTAGGAGTTGGACTGTCATCTTTATATGCATGTATCCAACATTTGACTTTACAGATTGCAATAAATTCACGACTCAGAGAAGTGCACGTGCTATAATACTATATGTAGATAGCCCTTGGCAAGTTAGTTAAATTTCAATGTATACGTGGCTGAATGGATATAGACAATGCGTCATAGTTTTCTAATAATGTTTCAAGCTTTTGGATCAGTGTCTTACTTCTAATGCAGATGTGATTTAATATTTTCTATCATTTTGTTTTGGTATTGGTCAAAACAGAGACAAACATGAATTGGAACTGGATTTCAAGAGATACTGGGAAGAGTTCCGGTCATCTAGTTCTGAAAAGGTATTGTAAGATGTCTTGCAAGGTCGTTAAAGCTTTACATGTATTTTTCACTGTTATGTCTGCTTCTATAACCTAATTACACAAGAATGACATACTTTTACTGCTTTTGATGTATACATCTTCATGTTTCCTACACCTGCAGGATAAGGAGAGAGCCTTGAATTGGACTGTAGAAATATTTTGTAGATTAGAGAAGCAACACACAAATGTTGCCCAATTAATTTCAATGTAAGAAGACAATTTCGTCTGTTCTGCGCATTGTCACTTTGTACATGTTTGAAATACATTAATTGGATGCTTAGTTAATATGTTCGTTAAAATTTTCTTATTTGTTAGGTTCTAAGGACCAAATTTGAAATGGTTTATCTATTTACTTTCATGAAAAGTTCATAATGGTGAAATGCAGCAATATCCCATGGACCAACTTGTGAATTTGTTATTTAGTTTTTATCAAAATTCCATTTAATTACCAGATTATTCTTTTCCCTTTCTATTGGCAATTTTACTTTTAAAGGTGCATTACCAGACTAAAGTATTATTAGACTTTATCCATGAGAAGTATGTCAATTTACATATCTGTCTTTCTCTGGATGGATGTCTTATTGTTAACCTTTGTTGTGAAAATCATATTTTTTTTTTTATCGCATCATTCCTTCAATTACCGGATAATTCTTTTCCCAGTCTGTTAGCAGTTTTACTTTTAAAGGTGCATTACCAGACTAAAGTATTATTTTTTAAGACTTTATCCATCAGAAGTATGTGAATCTACATATCTGACTTTCTCTGTATGTCTTGTTGTTAACTTTTGTTGTGAAATTAATATTACTTTCTGATGTCTGAATTGCAACTAATGCAGCTTGGTAGAGACACACATTTTTTCTTTTGTTGTGGGGAGAGCATTTGTAACAGATATAGAAAAGCTGAAGCTAAGCAGTAAAACAAGATCTTTGGAAGCTGAGAAAGTTCTGTTGTTCTTCTCAGAAACTACAAAGGTATTCCGATGCCGGGCACAAAAAGTTAATCGCCTTTACTTTAGATCTTTAAATTGTACGTTTTCGCTGTGACTTATGGCCACAGTTCTCTGCAGGATGGCATTAGACCCGGTGCGAATTTGTTGCATGCAGTGGAAGTCCTTGTATCTGGGGTTTGTGCATCAATACCTATGAATTTCTATTCAAGAACTTTGCTATCGAAGTCTTTTTATAGAAATTCTGCAAATTCAAGTTTCCTTACTTTAAATTTCTTAAGTTGGCATGATGATATTGGCTTAACACCGCGAGCAATCAATCAACAAGAAATTAAAATCCCAATAAGTGGGTTCAGTTATATGGATCACATGTCGCCATCGTGCTCGATCCAAGCACCTATCCTCATTCAAATAATGGAGAAAATTTAATTTGAATTTTCCCCAATTATAAGGGATTCCATGCAATCTTCAGTCTTATCTGTATTATTTAAATGAAAGAAGATTCGGAGATGATCTATTACATTTCACCATTTTATGCTTTTCCATTTTCTGAAAAAAGCTGGCAATATTAGGATTCCTATATTGGAGGTCAGGTGTCACAATTTGATGGCATTATGTATTCACATTTGAATTCCTTATACCTGGAAGTTTCTCTATTTCTGAAGCACCGACCATGTTTTATCATAAGTAATTATTTGTCTCGAGGTTGTGGATAGGTGTGCTCTGTTGATTCTAAGTTGTTGAAACTAATAGGCTACAATTTTTCGCTCTGTGTCAGTGCATCTCGATTGCTCTTCTTTGAGTTACTTCATCACTTTATTACTTTTTATATTTATGCATTATTATGTGCTGCAGCTAATTGATAAACAATCGTTCCTGGATTCTGGGATCCTATGCTGTCTCATTCATGTCTTAAATGCCCTGCTTGCTCCTGATGGGGGAAGTCATTCCAAAAAGCCAATGAACAATAAATACGTGCCATCAGTTGATGAAGCTAATAATGCTGAATCAAGACCTGTTCGCCGGCTTGAGGTGATCTTAGTTTGTTAATTGTTACTTTCACGTCGAACTATTTTCCCACCTGGAAGGCACTTTATCTATGTCAAATTTCCGGTGATATTTACCAGTGGTAATGCATTTAAAGATCTTTAACCTTCAACTATACGTTTATCTTCTGTTTTCAGATTTTTATTTTGTAAGTGCAAATATCATGTGATTTGCTAGATAGGGTTGCTTTAACCCCCCACTGATTCGTGCAACTTTAAGAAGCCTCTACTTCCTCCACTAATTTAGCACTATTTGTTTAAGAGTACCAGATGATTATTTTATTTTCTGGTGAAAATGGGCCCACCTGAAATCGAGAAAGGTAGGTTTTGTGTTAACCTGCATATCCTAAAAAATTGTAAATTACTTCCATAAACTACTTGTCAATAATTGTGAATAACACAATTCTGGGGCCTTGGTGCAGAGGCACAGGTGAGAGCAGGCTGTGTGACTTAGAAGGCTATTAATGTTAAATAAGTCTGCACTAACTAAATTACTACTCAACTTTTTTTTAATAGTTACGGGGGGGACTGGTGCAAGAGGGGTCTAAATTTGAAAGAATCTGCGAGATACAGGGGTCAAACCCTGGATCAACTAATGCAACAACCTAATAAAGGGTGAGAGGTACCACTTGAGTAACAAGAATGTTGAAAAATGAGGAAAGTTCACTCCACCATGACCTTCACCAGTGCTCCACCTCCCTGGGTCTTTATCACCCAATATGCTTTTGATTCTGTCTGGTCCTACTGCACTTAACATTACTAATCATGTTTGAAAAATTTTATGTCATATTACATTCCGTTGTCGTGTGTGCTTTGATTTCAATACATTTTCATGCTTGGTATATCAAAAGTTCTATGCCATTTAAGTTTTGAGAGTCTGTCTTTTTGTAAGCAGTGTAATAGTAATAGAGGAAGTGTCACATTTGATTGTTAAAGTTTTGATTTCGTACTTAACCATATGCCTGTTATATGATTACAAACTTTGACCTCTCGTATGCATATCAGGTGGAAGGCAGTGTTGTGCATATAATGAAAGCATTGGCCAGTCATCCGTCAGCTGCTCAAAGTTTGATTGAGGATGATTCACTTCAGTTATTATTCCAAATGGTTGCTAATGGTTCTTTAGCAGTGTTCTCTCAATACAGGGAGGGTCTTGTTCCTTTGCATGCCATTCAGCTTCACAGACATGCCATGCAGGTAAAAAAGCTGTTCTCCAGCTATTAAATTTAAAAGAGTTGTTTGTACAAGATGGGTGAACTGAAATTCCTTTGTTCTTGCAGGTTCTTGGTCTTCTTTTGGGAAATGACAATGGTTGCACTGCCAAGTACATACACAAGCATCAACTGGTACATAAACATGATCATACCTGTATATGTGTACTGATCTTGACATGTCTTTGCTGTTAACCTTATTGCTTCTTTGAATCAGTTACCAATAAGAATGGCATTCCAGGCTTCATGTATGTTTGGTCCCTTTAAATTATGTTTTTCGTTAGTAAATGAACACTATTTGAATTCTCTATTTCTCTATCCAAGCTGCAAGTACCAAGACTTGATTTCCTGTGTTGTAAAATATCATTTCAAGCAACAAATAAGCTTCAAATGAATACTAGTTGTAACATAGCTTTTACAGAATACTAAAGCGAATATTTCCTGGTGAAAAGTTAATAAATGCCTGACAAGCAAGCAACATAGTCCCAACTAGAATATGATTAATATAACAAGACTTAACTCCTTTTGCTTCTATGATACTTGATCTGTGAGGAGTCTAAAAACATGTTATCAATAAAGATAGATTAGTTGTTCTATTCAGTTCAATCATGTAAGTTCTTTTTGTTGTTGTAGGCTGTAGGTACTCCTGTGTAATTAATAGCTAGGGCGTAATTGGTTCTTTAAGTAGTGTTCGTTCTTGTTGCCTTCACTTGGCTAGTTTTTTTAATTCCCATGTGACTTGAAATCTACTTCTTCTAGATGATTCTTATTTATTTATTTTATACTGTGGCAGATAAAAGTGCTTCTGATGGCTGTCAAGGATTTCGATCCGCACTGTGGAGATCCTGCCTATACCATGAGCATTGTGGACTTGCTTCTTGAATGTGTTGAACTGTCATATCGACCGGGTAAGATAGCATACTAGTACTGGTGCTTGAAATGGTTATTTTACAACAGACACATTAAAGCACTGGTTCTTTAATGTACTGAACTTTTAAATTTCGATACTCTGATATGCTTTATGTCTACATGAACTTGGCGCTGTGCATTCTATATTATAGCATTCTTGGTTGGTAGATTATGATGTTGATTTTGTGTAACTTTTGCATGTAGAGGCTGGTGGTATCAGACTTAGGGAAGACATTCATAATGCTCATGGGTATCACTTCCTTGTCCAGTTTGCTTTGACCCTGTCAAACAATAGAGATGGCCAGACTTTCAATTCCAGAAATTCTGATGATTCTGCCCCAGACAGTTTAGATGCATCCGAGGTGATGGATATAATGAACTCAAGAGAAATTGAAGGAAACAACTCACAACCAAGTCTCTCCCCCACCCTTTGTAGACTTCTTGACGTCATCATTAATTTTGCCCAAACAGGTCCCTCAGAGGCTTCAAAGAGTTATCAATCAAAGCCTAATGGGCATGGCAGAAGCCGTACTTCATCCTCTGACAGGTTAACTGATGATATGTGGGAGAAGGATAATGATAAAGTCAGAGATTTAGAAGCTGTTCAAATGCTGCAGGATATTTTAATTAAAGCAGAAAGTACAGAACTGCAGGCAGAAGTACTGAATAGAATGTTTAAGATGTTCTCTAGTCATCTTGACAACTACAAGTTGTGTCAGCAATTGAGAACTGTTCCTCTTTTAATCCTCAATATGGCTGGTTTCCCTTTGTCTCTCCAAGAGATAATTCTGAAAATTCTTGAATATGCAGTAACTGTTGTTAATATCATCCCTGAACAAGAGCTGCTCTCACTTTGTTGCCTACTGCAGCAACCAATATCCTCTGATTTAAAGCATACAATCCTGTCCTTTTTCGTGAAACTCTTATCATTTGACCAACAGTACAAGAAAATCCTAAGAGAAGTTGGTGTGCTGGAGGTTCTGTTAGATGATTTGAAGCAGCACAAATTTTTGATGGGCCCCGAGCAGCTTAGTGGTGATGAAAGTCAGCTGGATCGAAAAACAAGCTCCAGTGGCTTTCAGAAGCACTTGGACAGCAAGAATGCGATTCTCTCTTCTCCGAAACTCTTAGAATCTGGTTCTGGGAAACTCCTCCTTTTTGAAGTGGAGGGGACAATATCAGTTTCTTGGGATTGTTTGGTCTCACTATTGAAGAAAGCAGAAACCAATCAAGCTTCATTTCGTTCTGCTAATGGAGTGGCAATTGCACTTCCTTTTTTGGCTTCTGATATCCACCGGCAAGGTGTCCTTAGGGTATTGTCTTGTTTAATTATTGAGGATGTCAAACAGGTATTAAAGATTTCTTCCATCATTTTGTTTTTTTATTTCAGTTTTCTTATTGCTTCCGTCCTTGCTTTGTATCTTAGATTCTATCCTGGTGGAAATTAGATAGTATTTTTTCCTTACTCTCCTTGTTAGTTCTGGTTGTCACAGATAATTGTGGTACGGACGTTGCTGAGAGTTAGCCATCAATACTTAGAATGGTCCCTTAGGAATTTGCCGTGCTATTGTGAACTTGTGTGAAGTGTTAATTAGAAAGTCATCTTTATATGCCACATTCAATGCAGTCTTATCATCTTTTCTTCTCTAGGAAAATTCCTATAAATCCATGTCAGGTGCATATATTATGGGTTTATGTATCCTCTACTAGTGTTACATGGATAATGTTTTGTTAACTTATTCAAACATTTTTCAATTAGAAAATTGAACTTCCCTTCGTGAAATTTGTTCTAAGGCTCAGTGTAACAATTAAGTCATATTTTGTTTTATGACTTGTTTTGTTTCAAGGAACATCTATATGTATTCTTTTTCTTGAAATCAATTTAGTTTTAAATCTAATAATTATGTTGCCGAACTTTCTATTATTTTCAGGCTCATGCGGATGAGTTGGGTGCTGTGGTTGAAATATTGAAAAGTGGGATGGTTACTAGTGCTTCGGGTTCCCAATACACTTTGCAAGATGATGCAAAATGTGATGCTTTTGGAGCTGTATGGCGCATATTGGGGCTTAATATTTCCGCTCAGAGGGTTTTTGGTGAAGCGACTGGATTCTCACTTTTATTGACTACACTTCATTCTCTTCAGAGTGATGGGGAGCAGACAATCCAATCATCAAAATCCCTATGCGTGAAGGTGTTCACATATATGATGCGTGTAATGACAGCTGGGGTTTCAGATAATGCTGTTAACCGGACAAAGCTGCACATCATACTATCTTCACAGACCTTTTATGATCTTCTATCTGAGTCTGGATTGATTTGTGTAGAATGTGAACGTCAACTTATACAATTGTTTCTAGAACTTGCTCTGGAAGTAGTTCTTCCACCATTTTTAGCACCCGAAGTTGCAACAATATCTGATGATGTTGGAAATGAATCAGCTAGTTTTCTTTTGATTACACCATCAGGCTCTTTTGTTCCTGACAAGCAACGGATTTACAATGCTGCTGCAATTAGAGTCCTAATGCGCGCTTTGCTACTTTTCACGCCGAAGGTGCAACTAGAATTGCTAAACCTTATTGAAAAGCTTGCTTGTGCTAGCTCCTTCAATAAGGAAAATCTGACTTCTATAGGTGAGAATTTGCTGAAAGCCTGAAAATAAGTTCCATTTTGTCCTTTTCACTAATTCTGATAATCATGTGTAATAATTTTGTTCAATGCTTTAAGGTTGTGTGCAACTTCTCTTGGAGATTATACATCCGTTTATGTCTAGCGCTTCACCTTTGGTTTCTAATGCCCTGAAGATTGTGGAAGTTCTTGGTGCGTACAGGTAATGACAGTTATTAGTGCTCTTTTCATATTTTGGTATCCTTTTGGTGCATTGTTAAAAAAAACTGTATTGATTTGAAGATACCCAATTCTTGATTGGCAGGTTGTCAGTATCAGAACTCAGAATTCTTATTAGGTTTATTTTTCAAATGAGACACGCAAGTTCTGGTCGTTGTCTTGTTGAGATGATGGAAAAGTTGATTCTTTCAGAGGATATGGCTTTAGAAGATGTTTCTCTTGCACCCTTTGTAGAGTTGGACATGAGCAAGATGGGACATGCTTCCATTCAAGTGCCATTGGGGGAAAGGTCATGGCCTCCTGCTGCTGGTTATTCGTTTGTTTGTTGGTTTCAGTTCCGAAATCTTCTAAAATCATCGGCAAGGGAGACTGAAGCTCCTAAAGCTGGATCTTACAGAAAGCATAGTCCCAGTGGTCAACAAGCCCAGGTCCTTCGAATATTTTCTGTTGGTGCTGTGGATCATGGCAGCAACTTCTATGCTGAACTTCATATTCGGGATGATGGGCTTCTAACTCTTTCAACAAGCAATTCATCCTCCTTGACTTTTGCTGGTCTGGAAATGGAGGAAGGCAGGTGGCATCACCTTGCAGTCGTTCACAGCAAACCAAATGCTTTGGCTGGATTATTTCAAGCTAGTGTTGCTTATGTGTATCTTAATGGAAAGCTAAGGCACACCGGGAGACTTGGATACTCTCCCTCTCCTGTTGGAAAATCTCTACAGGTAACCATTGGGACACCGATTTCTTGTTCGAGGGTTAGTGATTTGTCGTGGAAACTCAGGTCATGCTACCTTTTTGAGGAGGTACTCTCACCAGGTTCCATATGTTTCATGTACATTCTCGGAAGAGGGTATAGAGGTCTTTTCCAGGACACAAATCTGTTGCAATTTGTTCCGAATCAGGCATGTGGTGGGGGCAGCATGGCTATTTTAGATTCTCTAGATACAGAATTGCCTCTGACATCTAATGCACAAAGGCAAGAGAGTACTGGCAAACCAGGGATCTCGAAGGTGGATCACAGTGGAATTGTTTGGGATTCTGATAAATTAGGAAATCTGTCCCTGCAATTGTGGGGTAAGAAACTGATATTTGCATTTGATGGAACTAGTACAGAAATGTTTAGATCATCTGGAAGTTTATCGATGCTGAATCTAGTCGATCCCCAGTCTGCTGCTGCTTCTCCTATTGGTGGTAAGTAAATAAAGGAATCTTTACTCTATATCGCACTTTGATTGCTATACTTTAGCTAATTATCATTTTATTATTATTTGTTTTTCCTCTGGAAATTTTTCAGGAATACCTCGTTTTGGTCGACTTCAAGGTGATATTTATATCTGTAAGCAGTGCGTAATTGGTGATACAATCCGCCCCGTTGGTGGCATGGCTGTTGTGCTTGCACTCGTTGAGGCCGCTGAAACTAGAGATATGCTTCACATGTCATTGACGTTGCTTGCATGTGCACTTCATCAGAATCCTCAGAACGTGAAAGATATGCAGAAGTACCGGGGATACCACTTGCTAGCTCTTTTTCTTCACCGCAGAATGTCATTGTTCGACATGCAATCACTTGAGATCTTTTTCCAAATCGCTGCTTGTGAGGCATCTTTCTCCGAACCAAGAAAGGCTGGAAGAGTGCGAAATGCTCTATCACCTGCTTCCACCATGAACGAGACCAACTTTGAAGAACTTAATTTATCGAAATTTCAAGATGAATTTTCATCAGTTGGATCACAGGCGGATATGGATGATTTCTCTGTTCCAAAAGACACTTTTAGTCATATTTCGGAGTTGGAACATACTGATGTCCCCACAGAGACATCTAACTGCATTGTCCTGTCTAATGCTGATATGGTAGAGCACGTCTTATTGGATTGGACACTCTGGGTTACAGCTCCAGTCCCAATTCAAATTTCTTTACTTGGATTTCTCGAGCATTTAGTTTCGATGCATTGGTATAGAAATCACAACCTTACGATTCTTCGCAGAATTAATCTTGTTCAACATTTACTCGTGACGCTGCAGAGGGGTGATGTTGAAGTGCCGGTTCTCGAAAAATTAGTTGTGTTACTGGGCGTGATTCTGGAGGACGGATTTCTTCCTTCTGAATTGGAACTCGTGGTCAGGTTTGTGATTATGACATTTGATCCACCTGACCTAACGTCACATAGTCAAATTACGCGTGAACCAATGGGTAAACATGTTATTGTAAGAAATATGTTGCTTGAGATGCTGATCGACCTCCAGGTGACCATCCAATCTGAGGAGCTACTTGAGCAGTGGCATAAAATTGTTTCATCTAAATTGATAACTTATTTTCTTGATGAGGCTGTTCATCCTACCAGTATGAGATGGATCATGACTCTTTTGGGCGTGTGTCTTGCATCTTCGCCTACATTTGCACTTAAATTTCGCTCAAGTGGTGGTTATCAAGGTTTGGCGAGGGTGCTTCCAAGTTTTTACGATTCTCCTGATATATATTACATTTTATTTTGTCTGATGTTTGGAAAGCCTGTATATCCAAGACTCCCGGAAGTTCGCATGCTCGACTTTCACGCGCTCATGCCTAGTGATGGTAGTTATGGAGAATTGAAATTCATAGAACTTCTCGAGTCTGTTATTGCTATGGCAAAATCAACATTTGACAGGTTATGCATGCAGTCGATGTTTGCGTATCAAACTGGCAATCTTTCTCAGGTCGGTGCTAGCCTCGTGGCTGAGCTTATAGATGGGAATGTAGACAATGCTGGAGAGCTCCAAGGTGAAGCTTTGATGCACAAAACTTATGCGGCTCGCTTGATGGGTGGAGAGGCATCAGCACCTGCAGCTGCAACTTCCGTTTTGAGATTTATGGTCGATCTTGCAAAAATGTGCCCACCCTTTTCAGCTGTCTGCAGACGTACTGAGTTTCTTGAAAGCTGTATTGACCTCTATTTTTCCTGTGTGAGGTAAGCATATATATATATATATATATATATATTTGATGTCTTACCATTAGTGTTTGCCGGGCTTTATTTTTATTTTTGTTAATGCTGCATACGAGTATAATCAATTTATTGGCTATGGCTGGTTAGCTTCAGTTAATTAAGTGTCCCTTTTGTTCACTCAGGGCTTCACATGCTGTGAGGATGGCGAAAGAACTCATCGTAAAAACCGAAGACAAGAATTTGAACGATGCCGAGGATAGCAGTAGCTCCCACAATACCTTCTCTAGCTTGCCTCATCAAGAACATGACCAGTCAGCAAAGACCTCTATCAGTATAGCGAGCTTTCCCCAGGGAAATGTCAGTGCTAGTTCTGAAGATATGCCTATTTTTCCGAATGTTCCAGCAATCGATAAACCAGAGACCGATATCTCCACAACACAGCTAGAGTCGAACAAATCAGAGAAAAAAGACACACAAGCTGTGGATACTTTTGATAGAGAAGCCATTGGCCAATTGCCCCTCACTACATCTGGCAGTAACAAATTCACTTTTCCCGATGCTAAAAACAGACCAAATCACCAAAACGATTCACAAAGTTCTTTGTCTCTGACAATACCCGAATCCCCGATTTCATCCGAGAGATCTAATCTCAAGATCTCTCCCCCCACACCATCACCTGCTCTGGCATTGACATCCTGGCTCGGGGGTTCTACCCGTAATGACCCCAAAACCCAACCAGCTTCAACTCCTCAGTCCTTGGATTCATTTATATCCATGAGTGAAGCTGCTGATCCCTCATCTGATGTGAAGTCTGCTTCACAGTCTCAATCTGCCTCGAACACTCTGTTGGAGATTAGTGCGAAGCTTCTTCTCGAGGTGGATGACTGTGGCTATGGAGGCGGCCCATGTTCTGCTGGTGCAGCGGCAATCCTAGATTTAGTAGCCGAAGTTCTGTCCGGAATCCTCACCGAGCAGATGAAAGCCACTCCGATTGTGGAGGCCGTGTTAGAAAGTGTGCCTCTGCATGCCGATTCCGAATCTGTTCTAGTTTTTCAGGGACTGTGCCTCACCAGATTAATGAACTTCCTCGAGAGGCGCCTGTTGCGGGACGATGAAGAAGACGAGAAGAAATTAGATAAAAGCCGATGGTCAATGAACTTAGATGCACTGTCCTGGATAATAGTCGATCGTGTCTACATGGGAGCTTTTCCCCAGCCAGCTGGCGTGTTGAAGACCCTGGAGTTCTTGTTATCCATGTTGCAGTTGGCTAATAAAGATGGCCGGGTCGAGGAAGCAGCCCCGGCGGGGAAGGGACTGCTTTCTATCGGGAGAGGGAGCAGACAGCTCGATACTTACATACACGCTCTTTTTAAGAACACGAATCGCATGATATTGTACTGTTTCCTCCCGATGTTTTTGTTCACTATAGGGGAAGATGACCTCCTTTCTCATCTGGGATTGCTCGGTGAGCCTCGGAAAAGAGTGTCTCTTCACTCTTCCCCGGAAGAAGAGGGCAACGATATCTTCACAGTGCTACAGTTGCTGGTGGCTCACAGGCGGATTGTATTCTGCCCGAGTAATCTCGAGACGGATCTGAACTGTTGCCTCTGCATAAACTTGATTTCTCTCCTACACGACCACCGACAGAATGTACAGAATACAGCTGTCGATATTCTGAAGTATCTCCTGGTCCATCGGAGGTCTGCACTCGAGGAGTTTCTCGTATCTAAACCAAACCAGGGGCCTTCGTTGAATGTTTTACACGGTGGTTTCGATAAGCTCCTGACTGGAAATCTATCTGATTTTTTCGAATGGCTACACCGTTCGGAGTCGGTCGTGAAGAAGGTGTTGGAGCAGTGTGCCTCGATTATGTGGGTACAGTACATTGCAGGGTCTGCGAAATTTCCGGGAGTGAGGATAAAGGGAATGGATAGTCGTCGTAAGAGAGAGATGGGGAGAAAATCAAGGGACAGCTCGAAATTGGACCAGAGGCATTGGGAGCAGGTGAACGAAAGGAGATTTGCCCTCGAAATGGTTCGTGACCATATGGCTACCGAATTACGCGTCATTCGTCAGGATAAGTACGGGTGGGTCCTCCATGCGGAGAGCGAGTGGCAGACTCATCTCCAGCAACTTATACACGAGCGTGGAATATTCCCGATCGCGAGATCCGCGATGAACCAGGAGGAGCCCGAGTGGCATCTTTGCCCCATTGAGGGCCCATATAGGATGCGGAAAAAGCTCGAGCGGTGCAAGCTGAAGATAGACACTATCCAGACTGTACCGGATGGGCATTTTCTATTGGGTGAATCAGATCTGTCCAAGGAGAAAACGGAAAATGAAGACGACCCTGCATGTGATGGCGAATCAGATGGCTTTTTCAATTTTTTGACTGCCAAGCCCAAGGATGAATCATTTAGTGGTGAATTGTTTGATGAGTCCACTATCAGAGAATCGGATGATGCTCGGGATGTAGCTTTTTCTGGGGTTGGGTGGAATGATGATCGGGAGAGTAGCATAAACGAAGCCAGTCTATATTCTGCTACTGAATTTGGTGTTAAGTCCAGTGCTCCTTCCACTCTTAGACCAGAGAGTATACTGGGGAAGTCTGAGATAGGATCTCCAGCACAATCGTCTTCCTTAAGAATCGATGAAGTTAGAGTTTCAGAGGAGAAGTCCGATAAAGAACTGAACGATAATGGTGAGTATCTGATCAGGCCTTATCTGGAACCTCTCGAAAAGATCAAGTTTAAGTACAACTGTGAAAGGGTTGTCGGCCTTGACAAACACGACGGGATATTTCTGATTGGAGAACTGTCATTGTATGTGATCGAGAACTTTTACATCGATGAATCTGGCTGTATATGCGAAAAAGAGAGTGAAGATGAACTATCCATCATTGATCAGGCGTTGGGCGTGAAGAAAGATTTTTCCTGTAGCATGATTGATTCACAATCCAAATCGACTTCATCGTGGGGTGCTACATCGAAGGCATATTCCGGGGGTAGGGCATGGGCATACAATGGTGGTGCCTGGGGCAAGGAAAAAGTGGGGAGCAGTGGTAATGTGCCTCATCTTTGGCGTATGTGGAAGCTTGATAGTGTGCATGAGCTTCTGAGGCGTGATTATCAGCTTCGCCCAGTTGCAATCGAACTTTTCAGTATGGATGGTTGCAATGACCTGCTAGTTTTCCACAAAAAGGAGAGAGAAGAAGTATTCAAGAATTTGGTGGCCATGAATCTTCCCAGAAATAGCATGTAAGTGGTCGAGTTCTTCCTGGATATGGTTTCGTTAATTTTTTTTTTTTGAAAAAAAAAAATTTGTGGATTTATATTCAACGTCTCTTTTATACTCTTACAGTTTAGATGCAACAATATCCGGGTCGACCAAACAAGACGTCAATGAAGGCAGCCGTCTTTTCAAGGTCATGGCTAAATCATTCTCCAAGAGATGGCAAAATGGAGAGATCAGCAACTTTCAGTATATTATGCATCTCAACACCCTGGCGGGTCGTGGATATAGTGATCTGACACAGTACCCAGTTTTTCCGTGGGTCCTTGCAGACTATGAAAGTGAGAATCTCGATTTGTCAGATCCAAAAACATTCCGGAAACTCGAAAAACCAATGGGCTGTCAGACACCTGAAGGAGAAGAGGAGTTCCAGAAGAGGTCAGCACCTCTCTTGTTCACTTACTAATATATACGAATAACCATATATGTGAAATTAAATGTAAATATTTTTTCCTTAGATATGAGAGCTGGGATGATCCAGAAGTTCCGAAATTCCATTACGGTTCTCATTATTCAAGTGCTGGAATCGTTCTCTTCTATCTCTTGCGCTTGCCTCCCTTCAGTACCGAGAACCAAAAGCTGCAGGGTGGTCAGTTTGACCACGCAGACCGTCTTTTCAACAGCGTTCGTGATACTTGGCTGAGTGCTGCTGGTAGAGGCAACACTTCAGATGTCAAGGAGCTGATTCCAGAGTTCTTCTATATGCCAGAATTCTTTGAAAACCGTTTCAATCTCGACTTGGGCGAAAAGCAATCTGGCGAGAAGGTTTTCTCAAGTCCTGTAAATATTTTTTCTACATTTATATGCGTTCGTGCTAATTACCGAATGTCCTTTTTGCGTCAGGTTGGTGACGTCGTCTTGCCTCCATGGGCTAAGGGCAGTCCTCGGGAATTCATCAAGAAGCATCGGGAAGCATTGGAGTCTGATTATGTTTCCGAGCATCTCCATCATTGGATAGACCTCATTTTCGGATACAAACAGAGAGGGAAGGTGAGTACACCCTCGACTTTCTTGTTCCGAACATCTATTTCATTAATTCATTTATTTTAACTTTTTTTTTTCTCGATTTTCATAATCCACCAGGCAGCCGAAGAAGCCGTGAACGTTTTCTACCACTACACTTACGAAGGCAGCGTTGACATCGACTCTGTAACCGACCCTTCCATGAAAGCCTCGATCCTCGCCCAAATCAACCACTTCGGCCAGACCCCTAAACAGCTATTCCCCAAACCCCACGTCAAACGGCGCACAGACCGCAAAACCCTCCCTCACCCCCTCCGCCACTCTTCCCTCCTCGTCCCCCACGAAGCTCGTAAAACCCATTCCCCTATCTCCCAAATCGTCTTTCTCCCCGCAGACAAGATCCTCCTTGCTGGGCCCACCAGCCTCCTCAAGCCTCGTACCTTCACCAAATACGTCTCGTGGGGGTTCCCCGACCGGACCCTCCGCCTCGTCTCCTACGAATCCGACCGCCTCATCTCCACCCACGAGAGCCTCCATGGAGGCAACCAAATACAGTGCGCTGGAGCCTCCCACGACGGCCAGACCCTCGTCACTGGAGCCGACGACGGCCTCGTCTGCGTCTGGCGGTTCACCTCTGGCGGGCCAAGCCACCGCGCCGCCGCCTCCTCCAATCAGCAGCTCCGCCTCGAGCGGGCTCTCTGTGGCCACACGGGACGAGTCACGTGCCTCCACGTCAGCCAGCCGTACATGATGGTTGTGAGCGGGTCGGACGACTGCACGGTCATCGTCTGGGATCTGAGCTCGCTCGCGTTCGTCCGCCAGTTGCCGGAGTTTCCGGCCCCCGTCTCGGCAGTTTACGTGAATGACCTCACGGGGGAAGTCGTGACGGCCGCAGGAGTAATGCTCGCTGTCTGGAGCATCAACGGGGACTGTCTGGCGGCAGTCAACACGTCACAGCTGCCGTCGGATTTCATTCTCTCGCTCACCGGATGCACGTTTTCGGACTGGATGGATGCCGACTGGTACGTGTCGGGTCACCAGAGTGGGGCCGTGAAGGTTTGGAGGATGGTGCACCACACGTCATCGGGTGAGGTGGGGGGTAGCCCGTCGGCCGGGCTCGGGCTCGGGGGAAAAGTGCCCGAGTACAGGCTGGTGCTGCATAAGGTGCTCAAGGCGCATAAGTTCCCGGTTACAGCTATACATCTGTCGAGCGACCTGAAGCAGCTGCTGAGTGGGGATTCGGGCGGGCACCTCATCTCGTGGACGCTGCCCGACGAGAGCTTGAGGGCGGTTTCGATGAACCAGGGGTAAATCTGTCGAAAAACGAGTCGTATGTGGCGCGGCCTTGATACGATGCAATGGGTGTATAAAACGAATCGGGGGAGCTGAGACCCGCCGTGTTTTGGGGGTGTGAGTGTAGTTAGGTTACTAAAGATGGCGCGGTGTGTGTACACTAAAAAGGGGTTGTATAGAAGGAAAAAAGCTTTTGTTTTGTGCCTGGAAATGAATGAGAAACTTGTGAGTGAGTGAGTGAGTGAGATGTTTTTGGGCATTAGCTTTGGCTCCACATTTGTTTTTGTTCTTTTTCCTTGTGAATGTAAAACAAACAGTTTGGGGATTGTGTATATTAATTATTCTACTTCAACACTTATGGGGGTTTAAAAGAATTCACACCCCCTTTTTTGTTCCTCCTTAGTTTTCTGATATAATTGCCTTAAATGTTGAATGAAAGATATTGGAGGTGGAAAAAAAATATGTATTTTAGACAACTATTGTATGCTTAATTTGAGGTTAAAAATTGAAGAAAAAAATAATATTCCATTGCCGGGAATTGAACCCGGGTCTCCTGGGTGAAAGCCAGATATCCTAACCACTGGACGACAACGGAAGTTATGACTGATTGTAAATAATAAATTTACTTTTTTATTTGCAACTCAACACTGGCACTTATGCTATATTCGTCGTCTTCCCATGCAGAAAGCACGGATATGGCGACGCTAATCCAACCCACAAACTTCATCTCCGCCCCACCTTCAAAACCCCAACTTCTCAAGACCCCATGTATACAAACCCACTCAAAATCATCCCTTTCATCACTCACACACAAAGTATCTCTCAGCAGCTTCAACAAGTCTCTGGATGAAGCTTATGCCTCGGCTCTCGATCACTGTGCCGCCCAAAGCTCATTATCATTTGGGAAGCAAATCCACACCCACGTCATAAAGCGTAACAACACCCGCGACTTGGATTTTCTGCGCACTAAGCTCGTGCTCATGTACGGTAAATGCGGGTCGTTGTTGGAAGCCCGGCACGTGTTCGATGAAATGGCGGAGAGAAGTATTTTCACCTATAATGCCATGCTCGGTGCTTATATCTCGAATGGGGAGCCTATGAAAGCAATCAAATTGTATGCTGAGTTGAGGTTCTTGGGTATCCGTCCGGATGCCCATACTTGTAGCTGCGTGTTGAAGGCGTGTTCGCAAGTCGAGGATATACGCTGTGGGAAAGAGATTCATGGGTACGTGGTAAAATCTGGATTTTTAGGCAACGGAGTTGTTGTGAACTCGCTGGTGGGCGTTTATGCACAGTGTGGCGATTTGAAAGCGGCCGAGCTGATGTTCGGTGGGGGAATGAGATCGGGAGATGTAGTTTTGTGGAACTTGATGATTTCTGCTTATTTTGAAAGTGGTATGGCAAGAGAAGCTTGGAAGGCTTTTGTAGAAATGCAGAATGCTGGTGTCACCCCATCCACGTATACGTTTGTTGCTGTTCTTCAGGCCTGTGAGGACCTTTTGTCCGGGATGCAAACTCATGCTGTCGGGATAAAATTAGCTCTCTGTTTCGACCGATATGTTGGTAATGCTTTTCTCGTCATGTACTCCAAATTCGGCAGAGTAGATGAGGCGGCAAGAGTTTTTTATGGTATTGCTCATAAGGACAACTTTTCTTGGAACTCGATGTTGGATGCTTACGTGGAAAACGGGCTTTACGACGAATCGCTCGTTTTTTTCCGTGAGATGGTTAGATCGGGCGTGGGACCCGACCAAGTTTCTGTCATCGGTGTGCTCTCAGCTTGTGGAAAATCGAGAAATATTTTAAACGGAATGGAAACTCACGCTTTCGCTCTGAAAAACAGGATGGAATCGGGACTTGAAGTGGGCAACACAATCACGGACATGTATGCAAAGTGCCGTAACACAGGTTATATGGAGACCTCTTTTTCAAGAATTACCGGAAAAGATTACATTTCGTGGACGACAGTCATATCCGGTTACATTCAGAACTTTCATTACACAAAAGGTGTGCAATTGTTAAGGGATGCTCTGCTAGAAGGGATTCGTGTCGATAAAACAATGCTCGGGATTGTTCTCCTAGCTTGTCGGGGCCTGAAATGTGTCTCGCAAGCAAAAGAGATTCATGGCTACGTAGTGAGAAACAATAATTTAACCGATATTGTGCTTCAAAACACTATTGTCGACATATATGGACAGTGCGAACAAGTGGGGTACGCTCGAAACGTATTTAAACTAATAGAAAACAAAAATGCCATTTCTTGGACGAGCATGATCGATTGTCATGTCCATAACGGACTCGCACACGAGGCTCTCCGAGTTTCTACTCAAATGGTGAAATCGGGCGTCGAGCTAGACCCGGTTGCACTTTTGTGTATTCTCTCAGCCATCACGAATTTATCGGCTTTAAGGAAAGGCAAAGAGATTCACGGCTTCTTGATTAGAAAATGCCTGCACTTATGGGAATCCATCCCGAGCTCGCTCGTGGATATGTACGCCAGCTGTGGTGCTGTGGATAGCTCGCAAAAGGTTTTCGATTCTGTCGAGGATGATAAAGATTTGGTTTTGTGGACGAGCATGATTAATGCGCACGGATTGCACGGCCAGGGCACGAAAGCCATCGAATTATTCGAAAATATGGAGGGAAAAAAAAGCGTTCGTCCCCCCGATCACATCGTCTTTCTTGCCCTTCTCCACGCGTGCAGCCACTCGTCATTAGTCGACGAAGGAAAAAAAATCTTTTTCGACACCATGCAAAATCGATACAATTTGGAACCGTGGCCCGAACACCATGCGTGCCTAGTCGATCTCCTCGGCCGCGCGAATCGTCTGGAGGAAGCTATCGAACTTGTCAAAACCATGAAACCGGGACCCACAGCAGCTGTGTGGTGCGCCCTCCTAGGCGCTTGCAGAACTCATTCGAACATGGAAATAGGCGAAATAGCCGCGAGAGAGCTTCTCGAGCTGGAGCCCGAAAACCCGGGAAACTACGTGCTCGTATCCAACTTATATGCCTCGGCTGGTAAATGGGACGAGGTTGAACGAGTTCGAACTATAATGAAGGCCAAGGGCTTGAAAAAGGACCCGGGCTGCAGTTGGATCGAGATTAAGAACGAGGTTCACACGTTTTTTACAGGGGACAGGTGTCATCCGAGGTCTGACGAGATATATGGGAAGCTTGATGAGATTGTGGAGAGATTAGAGAGTGTCGGGGGTTACAGAGCTGAGACGAGCCATGTGTTGCATGACGTGGAGGAGGATGAGAAGAAAAGGATGCTGTATGGGCATAGTGAGCGGCTCGCTTTGGCTTACGGTTTGCTGAGTAGTAGTACCGGGCGAGGAGTGCCGATTAGGGTCTCGAAGAACTTACGAGTGTGTCGGGACTGTCACGATTTTACGAAGCTGGTTTCGAAAGTTTTCGAGCGGGAAATTGTGGTGAGGGATGCCAACAGGTTTCATCACTTCAAGGATGGTGTTTGCTCCTGTGGGGATTTCTGGTGATTTGGTTAAATTATTATTATTATTATTATTATTATTATTATTATTATTATTATTATTATTATTATTATTATTATTATTATTATTTGTTTTGGTGATGAACTTGTGATCTAATAGGGGGGGTTTGTGTATTTGTGAGATATTAATGTGATAATGAGTCCATTGAAATATTAATCCATGAGTCTGTATGTATAATGACATGATATGAATGTTATATCCACAGTTATGATTATTTGAGGACTTCGCAGATACTTTTCTCTCATTTTCTTCCTCATTTTTATGAGAAAACAACTTACATATTTATATAGGTAAATGTAATTATATTTTTTATTTTATATCAATAGGATGCAAAACCAATATAGTCAAAGTATGATTAACTTGATATACGTATAAAAAAAATTAAAATATATTGATATTTAAAGTTGATAAGATTTTTATAATTTCGAAAGTAGAAAGAACTGAAATATTTATCATTCGATTCCTTTCCTTTCCTTTCCCAATTTCTGCCAAACCCTTCCTTTCAAAATCCGATCGCTCGCCTTCCTCCGCGACGACTTAGCTCGGCCAGAGGTCGTCCTTGACCGCCTAGCCCACTCCCGGTGCAGCGTGCTTTCGATGTGTGGATTGCTTGGGGTACGGTGGTCCGGTCTGTAGTCGCTGATGGGGTCTCGATGGGAGGTGTTGATTCCGCGTTCGGCTGACGATTGGAGGCACTTTTTTCGATTGCCGGCGGTGCTTTGGTTCGCGGTGGTTTGCACTTCTTTGGGTCCTCCTTTGTGGCTGCTGAGCTGTGGCTCTCCGGCGGGGTTTTCACAGGTTCGGTTGGAGATTTGTTGTGGTATTCGACAATTTGTGGTGGTGTCGGGGGTGCGGGAGCCGATGAGTCCCGCCCCGATTGCTTGCCGGTCTAGTGCGGCAGACGGGGTTGAGGGCCCGGACCACTCACGCTTTTCCTCGGTCGGCTAGTGGTGTTAGGCGGCGGGGGATCGGCCCTATCGAGTTTGGCTAGTGGTTAGACGAGTTCGGTGGGGTTGGCGTGAGGACTGGTTGGGGCTATCTCGGTTAGAGATGGATCGATTCGGGATTGTCTCGGGGGTTGAGGGCACCTGCTCTATAGGCTGTATAGGCTTCCGTGCAGTTTCGATAGCGGTTATCGGGCTCGAGGTTGTCTTTATGTCGATCGTTCATTGTTGATTGAGCTTAGTTCGGTTTGCAGGGGAAGGGCTCCATGTCGTTTATTGTTGTTTATTTTCTGTTTTTCTTTGTTGTGTGATCGTAGTGTTTGTGTTGGTGTGGTCTATGTGTTTTTTGTTCGGGCCGTTGGCCTCAATTTGGCTCGAGTGTAGTATTTATTCTTTTGTTGAGAGTTTACACTCTGGTATTACCCTGTTGGGGTCTTTTTATTTATGTTTTTTCGTTGTGTTTCTAGTTTGATGTTGGTGTCGTAATGTGTTGGTCATTCTAGCTTTGCTAGTTGGTATTCCGTCTAGGTTACATTAGTTGTGTGTGTAACCTTCCATTTCCCCGATCGGGTTCGTCTGTTTACATTGTCTTTTTGTCCTTTTGATGAGTATAGCCGTTTGAAAAAAAAAAAAAGTAGAAAGAAGAATACAAAAAATTGATATTTTAATTTCCAAAAATAAGAAGTGGATTTAAACAAATCTACCCATTATCCACAAGGCACATCACTGGATACACAGTATATTAAGTTGAAAATGATTGACACGAAATTACACCACAACAGTATTATATTACAAAAACCAATATTAAAGAATGGATGAGCCCTGCTGTAGAATACTGGGTCTTGTCTGTGTCCTTTGGCTTAAAACAAACGGAAAATACTACGGTCTACGGTCCCGTTATTGAACCATTCCTTCAGGATTTGTAACCGTTTAATCATCATGTAACCGTCGGGATAGTTGATCTAACGGTTAATTACGAACCCGACGGAATGGTTCCGTAATGGGACCGTAGCATCTCCTAAAACTTAAAAGAGAGATTTTAGCATATTAAAGACAGTTTTCTGTACTCTTTCTGTCTTTTACCTACCTTCTGCTTACACTTCTTTAAAACCTGACATCTCTCTTTCTTTGTTTCTTTTTTCTCAGCCCTTTGTTTTTTAGTAGGCTTATGGATTATGTAACTCAATATTAATTGTAGAACTGAAGGAGCCAATTTTCAAAGAGACCTCTTCACACCTTACATTTTTAAGATGAGAGCTCATAATTTGTGGTTCAAATATGAGACTAATATTTTCCATATACATGAATTAAACATTTCATAATATACAGTATATGTGGGCAAATATAATTATTTATTTGGGCTTCTTTTTTCTCTTCACTCATACAGCTTTGTCCAAATGTGAGTAAAGTAGGATTACATTACTTAATCCAGTAGTCTAACATTAAATTGTTATCACTATTTCTTACAACACAACCCAATATTGATTTTATTATCCTGTTGGGGTCCGACACTCAAGTATTACCCTATCGGGGTCTCTGTGTATTACCCTGTTGGGGTATCTGTGCGGTGTTGTATTTTGTGTTGTTTTTTTATTACCCTGTTGGGGTCGGATCTAGGCGGTCGGATCTGGGAGATCATAGGACCTGTCCTCTTTTTTTTATTCAGCTGTTGGCTACTGTGTATTCAACCGTTGGCTGCTGTGTATTCGCATATTTGTGCTTTTTGATTTATAGTACATCTATAGTTTCGAAAAAAAAAAACCCCAATATTGATGGCTAATTAATGAAATTCTAGCTATAAGCTATATAAGGCCTAGCTATAGAAAAAAAATGCAGCTTTTTGTTAGGAAATATTTTATTTCCTATGTATAATCTAATTATGGGCAACATATTAAATACAATTATATTATATTAGCTATTCAATTAATTAATGGACTCAATTAAGTGATCTAAATTAAGTAGAGTTCATGGGCTACATAAATTGATATGGACTTAATGAGTGGATACCTAATATTACTAGGGTTAGGTGATAATGGGTGGCCTACCCTATTAGTATATATAGACCCTCTTGGTTATGGTCCCCAATACACTAAATCAAACACAGTTTTCTTTTCTCCCCATCGGAATTGAAGACGACGGTCCCATCTGAGGAATAAGGCGATTTAGTTGAGGAAGACCATAATACCAGTTGATCCAATTAATCAATCGAGTTCGTGTTCCGCAAAAGAGACTCAATGGATCCAGATATTTCTAATAATCTTTCAGATCTAGAGCGATGTAGATTTTCCTAGAATTAAAACACATATTCTAGGATAATTGTTATTGAATTTATATTATGTGATTATAAATTCCTACAAGTGGTATCAGAGCAGTCATCGACTGCTAGATCTGGATTATTTGTATACTATGTATCTACGCTGCTAGCTGTTGTTCCGATTTATTGAATTAAAGTAAAAGTTAGTGTTTGGCTTGAATCTTACATCAACATTCATGCCCTGTTTTTGTGGAATTGTATTTCGTGTCTTTTGATAAATTGACAGAAAATTTATGGGGGCATAATCATTACGCCAATAAAAAAAAAAAAAAAAATCCTGGACAAGTTTATGTATGTTGCTTTCATGGATTAATTTTGGGCCACACTTTTACATTACTTGTGAGTCAGTTTAGTAATTTAACAGTTCACTTTAGTAATTGAAGTTGAGTTTATTGCTAAATTGTTTGATATGGTAATATATGTCTTTACTAGATGATGCTATGTTGTTGAATGTTTTAAAAGAATGAAAGTCCAAATTTGTTTTCTTGGACTTGATTAAATAAAAGTCTAATTCGGTTTATAGGCTTTTATTTGAATTGAATTGGTGAGACTATTATGTCGTTGAATTAAGCTAAACAATTTTATGTTTGCTCAATTAGTCTTGTAATTTATAATTTAATCAATCAAAACATCATGCTGCCATAGCAGCCTCTGTGTGTGGAGAGCGATTTTATTAAAGTTACATAGATGTCGTATGTTATTATTTATGCGTTCTGTGATCAGCCCATAGGTAGACACAGTTTGGCCAAGTAATTACACACATGTGATGATAAGTATGTGATAATTTACGGTATTTTCATGTGAACATTAGTCGGTCCATAGATAGACTTTTGTTTGACAGAACTTATTATCAATGCTTGA